>VDFB02151008.1:0-33939 GCA_007258455.2 Sequoia sempervirens
ATTGCACACCGTTTGATGGTAGCATCTTGAAGAGGTTGCAAGCTCTCGAGTAGAAATCTGTTCATTGCAAACTTTGTTCTTGTTCATTTTTTTTTTGTTAAAAGTAATTTTTTAATTTCAAATAAACAAGTTGCATGAAGTCAAAGCTACAAAGATCCAAAAGCCAACAAGACAAAAGAGTAGAAAGTAGAGAAGATTACAAATCAATTGTTTTTTCTCAAATTCATCACCATATTTTCTCATAAGAGGAACAAGTATTGTTCATGATGCAACCATTCCCATGGAAAAGCTAATGGTGAATTCGACAAGGTAGTCCCTGTACCTCATGTATCAAGATATGGACTCTTGTGGACATCTTCAATGTCACCAACATTGGTGTTGATAGTATTTAATGTATCCCCTTGATCTTTCAAAATGTGTCTTTTGTAATCTGCATCAATTTGTATTTGGAACAAGTGGTCAGTATTGTCATCAAGATATTGGAAAAGATGAATAAAATCCTTGGGTATTTGTATTATCATTTTTGAGTTCACGAAATAAGTTGTAATGTCCCTTCCTTGGGCAGCTCAGACTAGTCGAGGTTAGCCTACTATTAGGGTTCCCATAGGTCAGCAGTATGGTTAGGGGACCCAACTGAGGGTGCGGAGCCTAGCTGGGAGCTTTACGAGCCTTTCAGCTTGGAGTTCAGTTGTTGAATCCAGGGGTAATTGAAAATATTAATGTTTGCTTTAATGGAATAGTAAAAGTGAATAGTAACAGAGAATTATAAAGTGAATAGTGAAAAGTGCCCCCATCCTAGTGAAACAAAGTTGTTTTTAAAAAGTGGCCCTTTCTTTTGATGAGGAAAAGACCCTTGAGGAGGAATATTTTATTATCTTTTATAAAAAAGCTCATGGAAGGTTATAAAGTGAATTTTGGGCTTCTATTTTGGCATTCATTTGTCATTTTTCATATCAACACTTGCAGGTTTGAGCTCTGGAGAAGGGTTTTAGCTTGGTTTTAGTCTTTTGGGAACGAAAACTCCCAAGGGCTATCGTGAATTGGATGAGAACCCAGTTCACCTTTGAGGAGGACCTACCTTGGGTCTTCGTTTGGGCTTCATTGGAGGAGTTTCAGGTGTTTAATTTTCAGGCCTGAGTTTGCAGCAGTGTTATATCAGCATATTTCTTCAAATCAAGTGCAACCATTGATAGATCAGGTCTCAACCAAGCCAATACTATCACATGTTTGCATTCTACTTGTTGGATGTACAATTTTTGGCCAAGTGCACCTAGTGTTTGTGGCACAATCATCATTGCAGATTTATTCCAGCCGTTTGACAAGTTTACATTGAGGATTTGATATCTTCCATACCAGCCGTACCATTTCTAGTTGGTGCACCATCATTTGGAAGGGGTTTCGTGGGCATTTGAAGTTGATTTTTGGCAACCAATTTCATATCAGCACTTCCATAACAACGATCAGACCTGTAGCTGCATAGTTCACATTCTATTTCAGTCTTCTACCATTGTTATCATGTTCATATCAGCCTTCATACATTGTATTTTCATGTTGGCATAGAATGGGTATGTTATTGGCATATTGGGTATTCAAATCTTTCATTTGTATTGAGTTTAATAGAGCTGTTACAGTTTGATAATTTTCATATCAGACATAACTATCATTTTAATCAGACCTTATATCTTTAATTTAATGGCATAAATGGAAGTGGGTTTATCAATTTATGTTGTGTAATCATTTATATATCAGTTCTAAGCATTTCCTTTCTGTTATTGGCATTGAAAACACTCAACCAAACATCAAAAGCAATCAAACAAAACTCAGAAAATCAGAACAACAGTCAGAAAATAAGAATTCATGAGTTTGCACAACAACTGTTTGACGAAATGTCAACACTCTGAAAAATGAGTTTTTGGGGTTAGATATAGTAGGGATATCTCATAAGTTCACCCACATAGGATTCATCTCTTGGAGAAGAGAAACAACATTAAATATGACTTCTGTTTGGCAATTACTTGTCGATGTTGGGTGTGAATTGGTAGAACTAACTGCCATAGGACTAGGAATCGAAAAGCCTAAATGGCATGCAGTTTCTTACAAAGAGAATAGTTTGGAAAATAAAATGTTTGCTTTCCTTTGGATAAAATCCAAGGAGAACCCATGCCATGTTCCACCTACAGAGAGGATGAAAGGAGAATCTCAATACACTTGCCATGACAGCATTTGGCACTACTAGAAGGATTCATATTCATTGAAAGAGCAATTCTGCAATGAAAAGGAGAACCTGCATTGGGAGCTGCTAGATAATGTAGATTGACACCGCCATGGATAGTATCCAAAGAAAACAAGAGCATTTGAAGTTAGTCTCATATAGTACACTTTCCAAATGAGATGCTGCAAAGGTGCAAACCGCATGATGAATGCCAAACAAAAGCCAAGATCCAATAGGCTGACATATGTAGAAAACCTGAGCATTGAATAAAAAATGAGAAACGATGTGGCATAATGGACAAAAATAACACAAGGAGGTGAAGAAAAACAAGAGAACAGTGAACAAAATATGACAAACAAGCTACCTTTAAATTATGTGCAGCCAGCAAAGAATCAACAACCCAAAGATGGCAATGAAAAGGACAAACTTGCTGAACTAGGAACCAAGATAGAAGAGGGAACATAGCTGAAAAGGCAACGAAGAAAAACGAGAGGACAATGAACAAAATATGAAAAACAGGCCACCTTTAAATGAAGTGCAACTAATAAAGACTCAACAACAATCCAAAGATGGCAATGAAAAGGGAAAACTTGCCAAACTAGGAAACAAGATAGAAGAGGAACATAGCTGAAAATGCAATGAATAAAAACAAGAGACAATGAACAAAATATGACAAACAAGCCACCTTCAAATGAAGCACAGCCAATAAAGACTCAACAACAACCCAAAGATGGCAATGAAAAGGGAAAACTTGCCAAACTAGGAAACAAGATAGAAGAGGGAACATATCTGCAAAAGCAACAAACAAACAAGAAAGTAAGTTTGATGAAAAGAAGGCAAAAAGTAGGCATTGGGAAACTACTAAGAAATCATCTTGCTAGACTTCGAAAAAGTCCAGGAAAAGCAAGGCAAAGGGGATGGTGGGAGCACAAAGGGAAAGAGCCAAGAGGATAGGCAGCCTCTTCCTAAAAGGGAAGCAAGGCAAAAAGGTGGCAGGAAAAACCTCAAAGGGAAAGTAAATTTAAGATAGATTAAAATGATATTTTTCTTCATTAGCAATAATGGAAAAACTTGGAAAGTTTCGTCTTTTTAAATCCCTTTCTTGAATATGAGAAGAAATGGAAATTCTCCTTTAGGCTAAGATTAGCCAGCCAATTCACAGCCCTATTTCTTTCTCTGCTAGCATGCAAAAATCCAAAATTTTCAAACATGCAGCTCAATTTCTTAAAATAGAAACTTCTTGGGGATTGGCTTCCTTGGATTTAGCCATTTTTAAGATTAAAATACTGTGCCTAGCTTTTTTGTTTGCCATTAAAAATTCTACTATTCCTCTCTAACCATATCTTCCAATCTATCATTCTTGCAGCAAGGTTCCATAATTCTTGGAGAGTATAAGGAGCAATAGAAAACAACCAGGATTTCAAGAGATCTTTGAAGGATCTTCCTATCACTCGTTTGAGATATTGACATTTAATGATTTATTTCTTAATCAGAGAAAACCTCTGTGTTGAGTTGAATGCTTTGGGTGTGATCCGAAGATTGAGAAGATAGACAAAAGTTATTAAGGTTGAAGTTCCAATTTTTCATACTAATATTTCTAGAGTCCTTAGATTTTTTAGGAATATTGTTATCAAACTCTCTTTGGATATCATTTGCGTAAATCCAAAAGTTGCCCTTGGTTCTTGATTGCATATTGATGCTTTTTCTTTTTTGTTAAAGACCCATAGCATATGATCTTGATGGTTCTGTTGGATTTGTTTGTGGTGTTTCTTATATCTTTTCTTGTAGATTTGGGTTCCACATTGTACCACTGGTTTGAAACAATATTATTTCTTCTGAGATTTATTTTCTTGGATATATGTATAAGCTCATAGACAAATTGGAAGTAAAATTTTCATATAATGCTATCATTTCAAAAAACATAAAATAATAGTGAGCATAATTAACATCTTGCCTCTGTTACTGTAGACTAATAAGTTTTATTTGTACAACCCAACGCTAATAAAAATACATAGTCCTACTGGTCAAAATGGAGCTACATAATTAAAAAAGCATTGATGTGGTTTATATAGGAGTTCTGCTAAGTGGGGCACTATAAACATTTCCCTAATCAAGACAGAATGATGCCAGTGTCTATCTTGCTTATATATATTGAGATTGCATTCTTTTCTTTTTTTTGTTTTTCTCTTTAGCAAGCAAGTGCGCACACACACCAACCTTGTGGCTTCTTTACCTTCTTTGAGTTGAATTGCAGCAGATTTTGGTTTATATGAGATCCTTCATTTGGTGCCTTCCAATATTCAGTATAACTGATTTCATATAGTAGCATTATATACATCAAGTGGTGACCACCATGTTTAGCTGGTTGGTTTTATGAGTTTTGGGAAAGAAGATAATTTTACATTCTGTTGCAATATCTCTGGTTCTGTTATCATAGTCATAGAAATCTTGAAGATTTTTTTTGTTGATCCCAGTAATTTAAAACTGGTCTGAACTATCATTGTGATCAGAATAAACCACACAACGGAGATGCAAATCAAACATCGTACAAAAACTGGTTATGCAGTGAGAAAAAAGAGTTGATACATTGCTCATCTATCAGAGAAGTTGCTTTTCTCAAAGAATTGTCACTCGTGAGATTCTTTGGAAAGATTGGAGAGATTTGTTTGCCACACAACACAAGGAAGTTGGATACAATCTTATCTATGGAAGATTGGGTATTTGTTAGTAAGATTTTCCAGGGACTGACAGACAAAAGCATTGCAAAGGCTTTTATCTGTAAAGGTTGCAAGAACTGTGGCTGCCCTGTGGAAGAGGACTATAGGAGGTTGGAACTATCTCCTGCACTCATTTCATGTTATGTTTAGGAATGGTATTGCTGAGTGTCATTGTGAATGAGCATGTTGCCTTGAAGGAAGTGAATTGTTGTTTTCTACGTCCTGCATCATCTGACTTTTGTAAGGAAATCCAACTTTCAATTTCTCTTGCTACTTAGTTTTGACTTAATTTTTCCCTTCACTTTTTACTTTGTATTTCCCCTTTTACTGACAGTGACTATATCAGTGTGGTGTCCCATTGGCCAAAATTGTGCTTTGATTTTTCTATGGCTCCATTGACCTCTTTTGGTTACTGTATATAATCATATTACTTTGTTCCATTTGATTTCTGATCCCCATGAAATCATTACATTTTTCCTTTTCTTTTTAGTTCAAAATCTGTTTAACATAAATTCTTTCAAAATTTCCTCATAATGTCATCCTTTTAGAGAAGGAATACTCTGGCTTTGTGGTGGTGAAATGAACTTTGTAGTTGGATAAACTAATCAGTCTTTGTTTCTTGACAGTGAAGTAGTGTTGTAATTTAGAGAAAAAATCCAACGATTTTCTAACATGTATGCTTGAACTATTTTTTTCTGGATATTTCCAGCACACAATTACAGCATTAAAAAAATCAAAGACATTCATCTTTTACTGTTTATTACCACCTTGGTGCCTGTCTTTGCCCCAACCTTTTTGTTTAAGATGAAAAGTTGCTAAACTTGAACAACATTGCTCTTTTTAAATCCTAATGTCAGTGGGAAATTGTGAGACTTTGAATTATTTGAAATTAGTATCAACTATTATATATGCTGAAATGATTAGAGTACTGTTATTATTATGCTATTTTTTCATATACAGAGCACTATAAAGATGCATATGCATTTTTTAAGTTTTCGGCCTGAGACATCCTGTATCACAAGATTTTGTTAAAGCTTGATTATTGGTATTATTTGACCATTCATTTGTCTGTTTCATTTGTAACTGACCCATTTTCCTAATTGATAACCCATTGCAAATGTGTATGACATCATGCAAATTGATTGTTGTATTTTTTGTTTAAGGCAATTTGATCTTTTGCAAACTCACAGAATCAGATTCTATTCAGGAAACTTTTTAATGGCAATCTAATTATATATGGATGGTGTTGGTACCCCTTAAAGTTCTGCAAAATTTGGTCTTCCTTGCCCTTGTGGCCCTATGCAAATTGCTGGTTAGAGATATGTTATACCATGGCTACACGTGTGGATGTGGGCATTTGTTCTTAAATGATTGTCTTATTATTTGCATATTAGGATACTTTGGTGTTTTTGTATTGATTGCCCTAGCTATGGCCAACCAATAGCATCATTGTGTTGGCCATATTGCTTTAGGGTTTTTGTTGTGCCTTGGTGGGTTGTTGTTAGCATCCATTTGGCTTTTGTGGTATGCCTATGTAGTCATGGTGTTCATATAGTGCCTTGATCATAACCTCGGTTCTTTCTTCAACCTCCTTCAATGGTGCTCTACATGTGTTAACATCCTAGACCGTAAGTCTTAAAGCCCTTGTAATGCTTTAGTTCATATTGCTTATGGTGCCACTATTCAAATGCCTAGACACACTCTAATAGGTCATAGGGACAACAAACAACATGTGTTGAGTCCCTTTTGGTTTGCACTATTGCTCCTGTTGATTACCACTATGTGTAGTGGCTATCTAGCTTGACCTATCCCCTTGCTTTAGTCACAATGCGTGTTAGTGTGCTAGCCTTGTGGTCATGACTCATGGTTCCTACTATGAGTATCATTATATCTTATGCCACTTGCTTGGCCCTTTGCTTGTGTTTGTTGCCTATGGTTAAATCTCTACTCTTGCTATCCCTTTGCTTAAGCTCTAGATTTTTAGTGTTTCCACCACTATTGCTTTCCTTGTGCCTCACCACATGTTGCTACCTTATAGGTAGTGCATGGTGGGAAAACTCCTAGCACACAAGTTCATTTCCCTTGTTGAGCGTTGGCCACTTGATCTTCATCTTCCTTCCTATTGCGATTTTGTAATGTCCCCATTTTCGGTCACTTCAACATTGTAGTTAGCTCCGTCTTTTTTGGTGATTGTTAGCCTTGTCCGAGGGGATGTTTGATGTTGGCAATGAGCTTAGTTGGTCTAGAGGACTCCTATGACACTTTCCAAAGTGTTTCCAACTTCTGGTGTGTTCTCCAAAATTCTTGGAGAGAGCATCTATTTATAGTAAGTCACCGGGTTGGCTCCAATTTTCATTATTCATCATTGGCATCATTACAATATGGTCAAGTTTCGATTCCAATGCTTTTCGGCAATTTTTGCAACTTGGGTGTATTATTGGCTTTAATTTAATTATTTTTACTAAGGCTGCTAATTTTATTAAAATAATTTAAAAAAACCTTATTATAATAGCTCGTTCAAAAGGGGATGAAAAGTTTTAATTCATGGATGCATAATATTGGGATCTTTCGATTGCTATAACACCAAAAATCACACCAAAAATGCTGAGTACAATCACCAATAACACCCCCAAAATCTGCAATCAAAATACCTTAAAAATATTCATTATATTTGCCCTCAGCTATAGCAATCTCAACTGGCAACATTCAGCTCACAAGAAATCTCTAAATGAAATTGCTCCAAACCTTCAATATTCAACACAAGCATAGATTCAGAAGTAAATCTACCGGCAATTCATACAGTATTAACCAAGGAGGATGTTTTACCACCGTGGCTAATCATCTCCAAGAGGGTTTTTGTCCTCAAGAAGGCTGAGATGAACAAAGTTCAATCCCACAGAGCCACAAGGGTTTCACAAGAGGAAATAAAATAATCTACATGAACCAAATGAGCCCACAAAACCTCCTTTTATACTTTTCCTGACAAGCTTTCTAGAAGACTCAATTCAAAATTTCACTTTTAATTAAAAAGCTCCTTTTTACTCCAAAAGACTCTTTTATCAAAATAATGATAAGAGTTGAATCCAAAAGCAAATGATTTTAATGCTTGCATAGATGCTTACTCAAGACTCGATCTGGCTATCAGATGTTAGATCCCATTCATACAATTCCATAATGCTAGGAATGGATCAAGAGGGAGACATCCTATGCAGCAATTTAATAGAGACTTATAGTAGAGGGTGAGTAAGTTAACTCTCCCAACTTTTGATGGCTTGGGAAGGTCATTGCAAGGGCTTGGGTTCAAAAATTATATACAAAACTTTTGCTTAACCTTATAACAAAAGATGAAGCTATTGAGTTTGCTATTCTTCATTTGGATGGTACAACACATGAGTGGTAGCATCATGGGGTTAGTCACACAAGGACATTGTAGTGTTGTGACACATGCTGATTTCACACAAAGGCTCATAGATAGGTTTGATAGGAAGGATCTTGAGATGCATTTCAGAGAGTTGACACGCTTGGGACAACATGGTTGAGTGGAGGATTAGTAGTGGAATTTCAGTGAGTTTCAGTCATGGTGCTAGATGTTATGGAGAGGAGACTTATTTTCTTATTTATTGAGGGACTATTATAGTAACTTCAAGGCTTTTGTTAGGGATTTTGAGCGTGCATCTATGTAGGACGTTGTTTGGAGGGCCTTGAGTTTGGAGGATCCCACAACCAAGAACAAGTCCTATTCCACGAATGCACCATTAGGACAACATAGGAGACCTTTCCATAGGTATTTTCCATAGCCCAAGGCACTACCTCCTAAACCAACAGAGATGGAAGATTTAAAAATGAGCTTGGAGGAAGAAGATGTGTTTCACGTGTAGTGAGCCATGGGAGCTAGGACATAGATGCTTGGGAAAGGGACAAGTACACTACATTGAGGTAGTATTCGATGAGGATTCAAAGGTTGAGGAGTTTGAGCCTAAGATTGTTTTGGATGAGATTGAGCATGAGAAGTTAAGAGCAGATGCTTAAGGGGACACACTTGTATTATTTTCAAGATCACCTAGATATCACCCTCTTCGAGTTAGAGGAGTCTTACAAGGATGTAGGGTGATAGTTTTGATTGATAGTGGGGAAATCCACAACTTCATTAATGAGAGATTGGTGGCTAAGATTAAGGATAGAAGATTTTGAGGGATTTAATGTCATAATGACTAATAGGATTACTATTCCAAATAACCCAAGGATTCAACAAATGGAGTTGTGTAATGTCCCCTTCTCAGCAGTGATCATTTCTGTTGACCGTTGGCCTATTCCGGAGACCCGTAGGCTGTGCGGATGGTGAAATTAGGGTATCCTAGTTTTGAGGAGGTTGTTGCTTGGAGTTTGGATTTCTGACTGCGGATTCTTTCTGGGTTTTCAGAGAGCTTCGCAGTGGTGTGTTCAGTTTGGCATTCCGGGCAACTTCAATTTACTATTTTTAGTAAATTCTATTTTTGGCGGTGGACAGTTTGGGTTCAGTTCAGTTGGATCACTTCTTTAGTTGTTTCAGCTGGCACTTCAGTTCTTGGCCTTGGGCGCATTTTTCTTGGAGAGATAAGTATTTTCATTATAATATTATTATTTTAATATTATACCCCTTGCCTAGCAGTGCAACTTTAAGTTGTTTTTAAAAAGGGGGACTTTGAGGGTCATGGCGTCATTGGAGATAAATTATAATTGTTAAATGTCAAATATTGTGACAAGTGAAGTGGGACGCCCTTTTTGAGAAGATTGTTTTTATTTTAAAAAGTGAAATGTTTTATTGATGAAAATGGACGCCATCTTTTGGAGGGAAAAGGGTGAATTTGAAATTAGGGTTTGGGTGCCCTCTGGAAGCTTCTAGATGCTTCTCTCTCGTCTATATAATCAGGCCTCAGCTCTTCATTTGGTATCTTCTGTCTACTACACCGTTATGCTGCTGGATTGATTTTAGGCACTCGCTTCGAGGAAAGCACACCTCCTAGCATTGGCTCATCTTCTTGCTTGAAAGACAGCAACTAGTTGAGAGGTTAGCTGGTTATTGGTAGTTTTGCATTGTAGTTGAGTTCTTTTGCATTTAGTGATGATGTTCAAGCATTTTGTCATGTTTTAGTGTAGCTGATGTTGCATAGCTGTAGCAAGTTTTCATTCAAAACTCAAAAATACAAAAAGATTGCATTCTGGGTGTTTCATATTGTCAATTGTCTAGTCAAGGCGCCATGTTTTGCAAAGTTTCAGAATTTTTAAACAAGTGTTGAATTTATTAGAAGAAAATCGCCCTTTCTCTTGGGCCGTACCATTGTACTTGCATTGGAATTCGTGAGAAAATAAAATACTGCAGTTTGGGTCTGTTTCTTGTGTCTTTCTTGGGCGCACTGGTTATAGGGAGCTTTTGCATTTCGTTTGGAATCAATTGGTTGAGTATTGGGTGAGCTATGTTCATTTCAGTGGGTCTTCTATGTTGCTGATTGTTAATTTCAGACCTGGTTACTGTCATAACAGTCTGTAATTTGGATGGTTTTAGAGCTGTGATGGTGTTAAAAAGTATTGGGAATCACTGTGGAAGATTCAATTAACATTGCTTGGATTAAAGACTTCTAAATCACTGATATTGCAGGCATATTCTACATTTTGTAAGCTGAACAGTAGTACTGTCAGCAACTTTAATATTATTGCAAATTCAATGTTTGTATCTGCCCACTGAATAAGTGGAAGAGGCTGGCTTGCCGCCTATTTGCTTTGTTTGCTTTGTAATTTCCTAAGTCTCCGCCATATGGTCGCCTCTTATCCATCACGGATTGAGTAGCACATACTTGGTGTTGAGCTACTTTTTCAGTATTGCATTAGATAGGGATCCTCTGACCGAATGCTCGTCGTTCACCGGCGCATCTCGTGGTTAGAGTTCTTATTCAACAATTTCCTTTGAGATCCTCTGACCAATGCTCACACCTTGCCCTCATCGGGATCCTGGTGTACATTCAGGTTAGAGTTACTTTCTGCATCGTTTTGGTTTATGCTAACCTTAACGGGTGCATGTTGCATTGTAATCATTTGTGGAAAAAAAAAACAAAAAAAATTTGGTCCGGTTCATTACAGTGGTATCAGAGCCATGATTCTGCCAACCTGTGCCCAACAGTGATTCAGTGGTCAGATGAGTGACAGTGATTGCAGATACTTCACCAGAGGTCAGGCCAGAAGACAACAGATACAGCTTCCGCCAGTGCCAGAAGCAGATACTTTGTCAGAGGCTTTGAGAGAAACAGGAATAGCAGTGGATACGGGTAAAACAGTTGAGAACATGTCAGACAATCTTAGGACAGCCATGGAAGAGAAGGACGCAAGGATGGAAAAGAAGTTTGATGGGATGATTGAGATGATGTCTCGATTACTTGCTAAAATGGATCAGCAAGCTTCTCAGAACCATACTCCGAATCAAAACCATGCTACAGGAGAAAGCAGTGGTGTCAATGGACACAATGGGAATAATGGAAACAATGGGAGCAATGGGAACAATGGGAACAATGGTAATGGAGAACTATTGGACAGCATGATACTATCTCTAGCGGATCAGCCTCTAGACCGCTTTTCCCTACATTCACTCCAAGGGACGAACATCAAGTTGAAGCTACCGTTCCTTTGGTAGACGATGCTAGGCAAGCCTACATGGAGTACTCCACCCTACCACCTGATCTTAGGGACCAATGGTCCTTTGATCAATTCTTGAATCAGAGAAACAGAAGACACGGAGGAAGAGTTGATAACCGAGCTTATATGGCTCCTAGAACAGATTTTCATCAAGCCTTAGGGAAGGTAACATTGGCTCACTTCGATGGAAGTGATAAGTGTTCAGCAAGATCGTGGGTTCAGAAGTTAGACAACTACCTATCACTTAGTCCCATGCCAGAAGAAGATGCCATCAAGTTTGCAACACTTCATTTGGAGGGAGCTGCCCATGAGTGGTGGTACCATGGTTTGGTCACTCTTGGCCATAACCTTATTCGAACCTATGGAGAATTCACCAACAATTTGATTGAAAGGTTCGACACTAAGGATCCTGAAGTAAGATTTCGCGAGCTTGCACAACTCAAGCAGCATGGCTCCTTGGATTCTTACATTGTTGATTTCCAGAGACTTTCTGTGATGGTGCCCAACATCACCGAAAGAAGATTGGTTGTGTTGTTTTCTGAAGGTTTGGTTGAACCCTTGAAAGGGTGGGTTAAAGCTTTCGATCCACCAAGTCTTGATGAAGCAATCAAGAAGGCTCGTAGTATGGAGTTATCAGCCCCTAGGCCTAAATTTCCGCCTAAGCCTTTTGGCCATAAGAAGGATAAGGATAAAAGACATTCTTCTAATCAGCACAAGAAGTTCCCACCTAAATTGACTGAAGAGCAACGTGAACAGCTCAGAAAGGAGGGCAAGTGTTACACATGTTTAGAGCCTTGGACTAAAGGCCATAGATGTCCTGGAAGAGGGCGTTATAATCAAATGGGAACCTATTCTGATTATGAATCAGCATCTGATATGTCTGATCAGCAGTCTTATTTTGGGGACAGCGAGGATGAAAGAGCCACAGAAGAGTCCGATCATGAACAAGGAGTTGGGGGCCCTATTGCCCAACTCTCTAGTTTCCAAAAGAACGAATCTTTCAAGGTTCGTGGTGGAGTTGGAGGCCATCGTATTGTTGCATTAATTGATACTGGTGCAACGCATAACTTCATTGATGAAGGTGTGGTTGCAAAGAGAGGTCTCAAAACTGAAGAATTTGAAGGCTTCAAAGTCATGGTGGCTGATGGGTTTCACATTTCCTGCACACGAAGAGTTCCTAACATGTCCTTGCAGTTGGGAAACTATGAAGTCAAAGATGACTTCTATGTGGTTACTATTGGTGACACAGATGCAGTTTTGGGCATACAATGGTTACGTTCACTTGGTGAAATCTCTCTCAACCTACAAACAATGGAGCTCAAGTTCCAATCTGATGGCAAGAGAGTTGTTTTGAGAGGAATGTCTAATGGTGGTCCTCATATAGTTTCTTTCAAAAGGATGGAAAGGCTGATTAGACATGACCAAGTGGAGTGGGCTGCGGAATGCATGGTTCTTCCGGCTAGTCCAGTTGAGACCAAGAGGGAATATCCTCCCGATATTCAATCTATACTCACCAAAAGGAGTAAGGTGTTTGCTGATCTACCACCTGGGCCACCACCAGAAAGGGGTGCTGAGCATGTTATTGAACTTAAGGAAGGGGCCAAACCAGTCATTACAACACCGTATAGATATCCTAAGAAGCAGAAGGATGAAATTGAGAAGAACATAAGAGAACTCCTGGAGATGGGCTTCATTCGCCCTAGCAAGAGTCCCTTTGCTTCAGTTGTGGTTCTTGTGAAGAAGAAAGACGGCACCATCCGCATGTGTGTGGATTATCGTGCCTTGAATCAAAGCACAATGAAAAATCGGTATCCTATTCCTCGGATCGATGAGCTCATTGATGAGCTGCATGGTGCTAAATTCTTCTCCAAAATTGATTTGAGATCGGGTTACTATCAAATCCGGATGAGGGGCTCAGATGTTGAGAAGACGGCATTCAGATGCCACTATGGTCATTTTGAGTTCCTAGTCATGCCCTTTGGCTTGACTAATGCTCCAGCCACCTTCCAGTCCTTGCATGAACAGAGTTTTCCAGAAGCAGTTGAGGAAATTTGTGTTAATTTTCTTTGATGATATTCTCATCTTCAGCAAGACGTGGGAAGAACACCTCAAGCACTTGGAGGAAGTGCTTAGCATTCTTGAATCAGAGAGTTTGTTTGCAAAGGAGTCCAAATGTGAATTTGGAATGAAGGAGCTGCTCTACCTTGGCCATATCATCAGCGCTGAAGGGGTGAAGGTTGATCCAGAAAAGATCAAGGCTATGGTAGATTGGCCACCTCCAGAAAATCTGACTCATTTGAAGGGATTTTTGGGTCTTTGTGGCTACTATAGAAGGTTCGTAAAGGGGTATTCTCAAAGTGCTGCTCCTCTTACCGACCTCACGAAAAAGGGGGCTTTCATGTGGTCAGAAAAAGCTCAAAGTGTGTTTGATAAATTCAAGAAAATCATGAGTTCTTGTCCTGTATTGGCCATACCAGATTTCTCCAAACCCTTCGAGTTACAGTGTGATGCATCAGGGGAAGGTATTGGGGCTGTTTTGATGCAAGAGAAGCATCCAATTGTATTTGAAAGCAGAAAATTAAGAGGGGTTGAAAGAACCTACTCTATCTATGACAAGGAAATGCTTGCAATCATGCATGCATTAGCCAAGTTCAGACAGTATCTGGTGGGGAGTAAATTCGTGGTCAAGACTGATCACAACAGTCTCAAGCACTTTATGCATCAGAAGGACTTGAATGAGAGACAGCAGAAGTGGGTGAGTAAGCTACAAGCTTACGATTTTGACATTGAGTATGTCAAAGGGAAGAATAACGTTGTGGCTGATGCTTTGTCTAGAAGGCCTCACTTGAGCTCATTGTGTGAGCTTAATGCTGATTGGAAGGAGTTGTTGCTTGTTGATTATGCCAAAAATCAGTTTGCAACCAGCGTTATTGAAGGTACTTTTCATGATGAAAGGTACAAGGTAATTGATGGGTTGATTCACTACAAGGGAAGAATCTTCTTGGTGGCTGATTCTAAACTTAAGAAGAAGATTTTGGTGACCTTCCATGACAGTCCACTTGCTGGTCATCAAGGGTACTTCAAGACATACAAGCAGATTCGAGAGAGATTCTCTTGGAAGGGGTTGAAATATGATGTTCAGCGTCACATCAAGGAGTGTAGTACTTGTCAAATGAATAAAAATGAGCACTCTCTTCCAGATGGTCTACTGCAGCCACTTCCCATTCCAAATAAAAAATGGGAAAGTATCTCTATGGATTTCATCACCGGGTTGCCTAGGGCTCAAGGCAAAGACTGCATTTATGTTGTAGTGGATAGATTGACCAAATTCTCTCATTTCTTCGCCATCACAAGCACATTTACAGCAGCTCAAGTTGCAGATTTGTTCTTCCATGAAGTGTTTAGACTGCATGGGTTGCCTAAAAATATTGTGAGTGATAGGGACAGCAAGTTCCTAAGCACCTTTTGGCAGGAAATTTTTAGGATGAGTGGTACAGTGCTTACTCCAAGCACTAGCTATCACCCACAAAGGGATGGTCAAACGGAGATTGTGAACAAATGGTTGGAGGGCAATCTCAGAAATTATGTCTCAGAACAGCAAAGAGCATGGGTAAAATGGCTCCACTTGGGAGAATGTTGCTACAATTCATCTTTCCACATGTCAATAAAGATGTCTCCATTCATGGCCCTCTATGGTTACGAGGCTCCAAGCTTTGCTGATTTGGTGTTTGGCGATAGCAAAGCTCCTCAAGCCAAGGATTGGTTGCAGCAGAGCCAAGATGTTTTGAAATCCTTGAAGGACAACCTTCAAATGGCACAAAATCAGCAAAAGATGTACGCTGATCAGCAGCGTGTTGAGCGCTCATTTGAGGTTGGTGACATGGTATATCTTCGGCTTCAGCCCTACAGACAGTCCACACTTAAGAAGAGTGGAGCTGAGAAGCTGAAACCACGCTTCTATGGACCATTCAAAGTTGTTAGGAAGGTTGGAGCGGTGGCCTATGAGTTGGAACTACCTTTGAGTAGTAAGGTCCACAATGTCTTCCATGTGTCTCGCCTCAAAAAGGCACTTGGACACAACGTTGTGGCTTCATCACAGTTACCTCCTTTGGATGAAGAAGGGCAGTTGACTTTGGTTCCAGAACAGATTATTGATTTCAGAGAGCGTTCCTTGAGGAGGAGAACAATCAAAGAGTATTTGGTAAAGTGGAAGAATTTACCATTGGAGGATGCTACTTGGGAGGATGAGGAGATTCTACAGCATCCGACTTGCTATTGCTTGAGGGCAAGCAATCTTGGGGAGGGCGGATTGTAATGTCCCCTTCTCAGCGTGATCGTTTCGTTGACCGTTGGCCTATTCCAGAGACCCGTAGGCTGTGCGGATGGTGAAATTAGGGTATCCTAGTTTTGAGGAGGTTGTTGCTTGAGTTTGGATTTCATGCAGATTCTTTCTGGGTTTTCAGAGAGCTTCGCAGTGGTGTGTTCAGTTTGGCATTCTTCGAATTTACTATTTTTAGTAAATTCTATTTTTGGCGGTGGACAGTTTGGGTTCAGTTCAGTTGGATCACTTCTTCAGTTGTTTCAGCTGGCACTTCAGTTCTTGGCCTTGGGCGCATTTTTCTTGGAGAGATAAGTATTTTCATTATAATATTATTATTTTAATATTATACCCCTTGCCTAGCAGTGCAACTTTAAGTTGTTTTTAAAAAGGGGGACTTTGAGGGTCATGGCGTCATTGGAGATAAATTATAATTTTTAAATGTCAAATATTGTGACAAGTGAAGTGGGACGCCCTTTTTGAGAAGATTGTTTTTATTTTAAAAAGTGAAATGTTTTATTGATGAAAATGGACGCCATCTTTTGGAGGGAAAAGGGTGAATTTGAAATTAGGATTTGGGCGCCCTCTGGAAGCTTCTAGATGCTTCTCTCTCGTCTATATAATCAGGCCTCAGCTCTTCATTTGGTATCTTCTGTCTACTACACCGTTATGCTGCTGGATTGATTTTAGGCACTCGCTTCGAGGAAAGCACACCTCCTAGCATTGGCTCATCTTCTTGCTTGAAAGACAGCAACTAGTTGAGAGGTTAGCTGGTTATTGGTAGTTTTGCATTGTAGTTGAGTTCTTTTGCATTTAGTGATGATGTTCAAGCATTTTGTCATGTTTTAGTGTAGCTGATGTTGCATAGCTGTAGCAAGTTTTCATTCAAAACTCAAAAATACAAAAAGATTGCATTCTGGGTGTTTCATATTGTCAATTGTCTAGTCAAGGCGCCATGTTTTGCCAAGTTTCAGAATTTTTAAACAAGTGTTGAATTTATTAGAAGAAAATCGCCCTTTCTCTTGGGCCGTACCATTGTACTTGCATTGGAATTCGTGAGAAAATAAAATACTGCAGTTTGGGTCTGTTTCTTGTGTCTTTCTTGGGCGCACTGGTTATAGGGAGCTTTTGCATTTCGTTTGGAATCAATTGGTTGAGTATTGGGTGAGCTATGTTCATTTCAGTGGGTCTTCTATGTTGCTGATTGTTAATTTCAGACCTGGTTACTGTCATAACAGTCTGTAATTTGGATGGTTTTAGAGCTGTGATGGTGTTAAAAGTATTGGGAATCACTGTGGAAGATTCAATTAACATTGCTTGGATTAAAGACTTCTAAATCAATCGATATTGCAGGCATATTCTACATTTTGTAAGCTGAACAGTAGTACTGTCAGCAACTTTAATATTATTGCAAATTCAATGTTTGTATCTGCCCACTGAATAAGTGGAAGAGGCTGGCTTGCCGCCTAATTGCTTGTTTGCTTTGTAATTTCCTAAGTCTCCGCCATATGGTGGCCTCTTATCCATCACGGATTGAGTAGCACATACTTGGTGTTGAGCTTCTTTTTCAGCATTGCATTAGATAGGGATCCTCTGACCGAATACTGCCGCTCACCTACGCGATCTCATGGTTAGAGTTCTTATTCAGCAATTTCTTTGAGATCCTTCCTCGACCAATGCTCACACCTTTTTGCCCCTCATCGGATCCCCCGTGTACATTCGTTAGAGTTGCTCGTGACGTTTTGGTTTATGCTAACCTTAACGGGTGCATGTTGCATTGTAATCATTTGTGAAAAATAAAATAAAATTGGTTCGTTCATTACAAGGAATCTAGGAGGCCGTACGATACAAGATGATTTCTATTTGATTGGCATTGGTGAGACAAATTTGGTTTTGGGAGTGTAATGGTTGCACTCATTTGGCGAGTACATAGAATTGTTAGACTTCGGAATTGAAATTTAAATCCAATGGCAAGGAGGTAGTCCTTCATGGCTTATCGGATGGGGCTCCCATTATTGTTTCAGCTAAGAGGATGGAGAGGGCTCTTTGTAGAGACTAGGTAGTTTGAGTAGTAGAGTGTTTGATTATAGATATAGGCCCATCCAAGGATGTGAGGTTTTGTCATGTTGACATTGAGTCCATCCTTGATAAACATAGCGAAGTGTTAAGTGAAATTTCTCTAGGTTTACCACCAAGTAGGGGCTTTTAACATGTGATTGAGCTTGAGGAAAGAGAAAAACCCATCATCAGTACACCTTATTTTCATCCTAGGAGGTACAAGGAGATGAGAGGCGATTAAGGATTTGTTGGACATGGGACACATATGACCTAGCTCTAGCCCATTTGCTTCGTTCGTGTTTTTGGTCGAGAAAAAATATGGTACTATGAGGATGTGCATTGATTATAGAGCCCTCAATAAGAAGACAGTCAAGAATCACTACCCCATACCTAGGATCTAGATGTTCTTCATGTTGTGGTGTACTTCTCCAAGATTGATTTATGGTTAGGGTATAATCAAATAAAGGTTCACGATGAGGATACGTTCAAAACAAATTTCAAGTGTCACTATGGCCATTATGAGTTCTTGGTCATGCCATTTGGGTTGACTAATCTTGCTGCCACATTTCAATCATGCAAAAATTAGGTATAGATTTTACAATTGAGGAAATTTGTGTTCGTTTGTTTGATGACATCTTGATCTATAGTAAGACATGGGAGGATCACTTGAAGCACATAAATGGGGTGCTTGGCATATTAGACCAGCATTCATCCTATGCCAAAACATCCAAATGTTTGTTTGGTTTGGCTGAGATATTGTATTTGGGGCATAAGATTAGTGCCCAAGCGGTTAGCATGGATGAGGATATCAACGCGATAAGGGATTGGCCTAGGCCCAAGACTTTTTCACATTTGAGGAGATTTGTGGGACTTTGCAGCTACTATAGGAGGTTTGTCAAGAGGTTTTCACAGTTTACAGCCCCATTGATAGTTTTGATGAAGAAGAGGGCCTTCTCTTAGAGAACTTCAACACAAAGAGCTTTTGACAAGCTCAAGGAGGTAATGAGCTCATGCCCTATTTTGGCTGTTCTAGATTTTTCACTTCCTTTTGTTTTAGGGTGTGCTTTAGGAGAGGGGATTGGAACAGTTTTAATTGGAAATAAGCATCCCATAGCAATTGAGAGTAAGAAGCTCAAGGAGTCAGAAAGGAGCTTCTCTATATATGATAAAGAGATTTTGGTCATGATGTATGCACTAGCTAAATTTAGGCAATATTTGGTTTGTGGGAAGTTTGTGGTGAAAATGGATCATAACAGCTTGAAGTTCTTCCCTAATTAGAAGGGTTTGAATGATAGACAACAAAAATGGGTAAGTAAGCTACGAGCCTATGATTTTGACATTGAGTATGTAAAGGGAAAGAATAATGTGGTGGTTGATGCACTCTTTGGGAAGCCTTATTTGGGTTTCATTGGCTCCTAGGCCCACATAATGAGTGTAGACACCACAAGAGGAGCATAAATGGGTATACATGCACAATGAGTTAGGACTTCTTTGGAACAACCTCAAATTTAGAATCTTTAACAAACAACGATTTAAATCAACAAGGTTAATAGTAGTTGTCTTGACATTAATAGGAGTATATTATAAATGTTTGAATAGTTGTCATAATTGATAAGAGATTGGTATTGGTATTGATACAAGAGATAGGTAATCATATTGGTATGTCATTTTTTGAAAAAGGTACAAGATAGGTACTTGGGGATGCCAATATATATAATATTAATTAAAATTGTGAAATATATAATTTTAATTATAAACAATAAATATTAAATATTGAAACTTAAAATGTCAAGTTTAATAAGAGGAAAATTGAAAAGATCAATTGTTTGATGTTGCAAGTCGACTGCTAATAGGTTTGAAAGATTTATAGGTATAATAGTGGTCCGTGCACTTCCCAAATTAGGGATTTTTCATATATGCAATAATTTTGTCCACTTTATAATTTATTGTCAAACATATGAATGTTGTTAGCTATGGGTCCAATAAAACAAGCATAGGCAGCAAAATTAATGTTTTATAGTGAGCCACAATTGTCAAAATCTATTTCTAGTGTTGTGAAAATTGTTGCGTGGTTTTGTGGAAGTTTTTCCTACGTTTGCAAACAAATTAGACAGTCAACGTGACACATTTTATGGCTTTGTTTTTTCATTTTAAAATTTTTTATTCCATTTTTTGACAGAGACATCAACATTCAAGGTTTCTGAATTGGGAGATGGTAGAAGCCATGGTTGGGATCTACAACTTGGGTCATCTCTATACTCATATTGAAGATAGGAAATGCATCCTAGGGGGTTGGAGATGCATCTCCTTTCAACTATGGTAGTTGTAAAATCGAATTGATATTATATGTCTGAGTGGTTTAATTTTGTAACCAACTATCTCCTATCATAGCAAAAAGTACAAAACTGCATAAATGTAGGTTGAAATTGTCTCCAACATTTGGCTATATGATTTGTTTCTTTTGATTTTTTATGTGCAAAGAATAAAGATAAAATGGCACCTTTGTACAAAGGAGAGCCCATGATGCAATTGCAAAAAGTTAGAACAATGAAATAAAAACACTTAACACAATTTGAGTTGGGCTCAACTGATAATGCTTGGAAGCAAATACAAGATTTTTGGGTTTTGGCCTTGGACCTTGATCATACCTAAGTGCCTTATAACTCCAATTTCACCCTGATTGCTACAAAGTAGTATACAAAATAAAAACACATTTACAAGTATAAAAATAAAAAAAGTGATCATTTAGAATCTCTTAGATTCTTTGTTCCATGCAAAACAAGTAGTTACATGCCAATTTTGGCCCCTGGATGCAAAAGATATGACGTTTTCAAGTTTCTCATTAGCTTTAGGCACTTCAGAAACTGTTCCAATGCAAATTCTGCAAAATTGTCTGATTTATGGGGATCAAAATTTAGTAGGTTGACGACATATACCCCTTCTTGTTTGGACTCATTGGAACCCTAGTAGAGTCTAATTTCCACAAAGGTCAAGTTTACAAGAAAACATTACCAGATACAAATGATGACACCCAACGCAACTGGAGGTATCAATTTTTCTGCTTTTGGGTAGAAAGTAGAGTTGCCCAGTTCATAAAAACCACATTTTAATACTTTGAAGACTTGAACTATGACCTCTTAAGTCTTAACAACTCCAATGCCATACAAAATCATGTTTATACCAACCACTTCATGCAAGTCTTTTTTAACAAATACTCTCAAAACAAGCTATCCAACCTTATCTTTTTGTGACTTAAGGCCTAAATATAAAATAATTATTTTAGCAAGACTTTGGACATCTTTATTTAGTTCAAACCTAACATTACAACCAACTCATCTATAATATTCTTTGGAATATAAATGGAGACCGAGAGACTGTTATATAATTGTATGCAAAATTGCCCAAGGTTTATTTAGAATGAAAAAGGAAAACTTTATCTGGCAGCAGCTTCTCACTCCAAATAGAGCCCTGGCTGTTTGATTTATTTCAAGCTGCCTTTGTTTTATTTTTGACACCTTTTACTGCCTTCTCATAAGAGGAAAAAATAAATAAAAATTTTGTAGTTTCCAACGCCCAGCAACAAGTTGAACACTTTTTTCAGCGCCCAGCATCAGCTAACAAGCTCAATGTCATTTTCAGCAATAAAATATAAAGCAGACAATATTGCTCTTTGTTCAACACCAAAATAGTTTTCAGTATATTTTCACAACCAACAACAATTAAAAATATTTGCAGCACTAGCATTTAGTTCCCTTCACAGGGATCTTCACATCTTAATGTGGTGGGAAGACTTGAAAATCATTGTCGGGCAAAGATAACCAAATGAAATCAATGCCCCCTCATATCAAAATCTACTTCTATGTTCACAGAGAACGAACTTTTAGCAGTAGCAAGATAACCATAAGAATTTTTCTTTCTAGCAACATATTCACAGGGTTTTGAGATACAAACTGAGAAGCCACATTCAAATTCAGATTTCAAAAATTCAGTTAATAGTTAAATCAGAGGGCTATAACCTTGGATACATGAAACAAAATACTAAATGAAATTGATGCCAAACTAGACTTCTTTTTGGCTTCTTATATAACTTCTTTTCTCACCGTTAAATTTTCAGCAAATGAATCTCCATTAAACACGACTTATTTTTCCTTCAATTGCTCATGACTACAATCTTCCTTTCTTTCTCACACACCTTGCTCTGATACCACTGTTCAGACGTTCAGAGGACCATTGAATGGAGAAAGAAGCAGAAGGAACAAACACATATTGCAATCATAATGCCATATTCCTTCATCCTTTCAATGTAGAACAGTATACCATCTTGAAATATGCTAACCTATTTTTTCGATGAATTAACACACATAACCAGCATTTAATCAACTCGGTTAGCGTTAGCTCCAAATAGAAAACTGAACTTGAAATGAACTCACACCAAGAATGCACACTCAATCCCAATGAGAGATAGGTGTTGTCATATGGCGGAGGAGCTAAATGAAAATACTTGAAAGAAAACTACTCAACGTCAAGAATGTGCACTCAAGATCCCACTGAGGGCGAGGTGCTAACATATGACGAAGTTATTAATTAAAAAAACTGAAACAATAGGCGGATAACCAGCCATGAGAATTTCCACGCTACCACTTGAACAGTGGGGGGAAAACATTACAATACAAAACTAATTCATCCGCTGCGGCGGGCATCCACTTATGAGTGGGAATTCGCCACTTTACAGTGGGTGACTAAAAAGAGATTAATTGTTCTTTCTCCACACTGGTGGTAAACCATCCAGGGGTTACAAATGTATGAAATTATAACAAGTAATTGCAGCAATAACAATGGTTGGATTAGTACTACTAAATCTCAACCTTACAATCAAGGAATCTGCAAATACAAGTATTACAATGATAGAGAATAATGCTAAGATGTAAAGAATGAATGCTTTACAATGTTTATCCCTCAAAAGATGAAGTAAAGGCCAAAAACAGCAAACTAATGCAATCTGATATAAAAATCTGAGTTCTGGAAATTCTGATCAGCAAATAGAAAACACTATGAAATGCTCATAACTTCATCAATATACCTTCAAATTGACTGAAACCTTTTGCAAAGGCTCTCTAGGAGTATGGCGCCCAAGAACAAGTCATAAAACAACATCAAATCCTCCACATTTATTTGGCACGAATCCCAATGTTCTCTAAGAAGGTACGGCTTGGCTGGAAGGGCGATTTTGCTCTTAAAAATCAGGTTCTTTGAATTTAAGTCTCATCTTCTATGAGAAGGGTCGCCCAATGTCAACAATCACATAGCACAAATGCCCAGAATGAAATAAAAATTACTCACAAAGCTGTATACAAAATTCACTTTCAGCTGTAGATGAACCAGCAACTCAAAAATGATAATAAACTCCAAAATTCTTCAACAATAGGCTCAATCTGCTAGTCTGGATGAGAAGCAGCAATAAAACCAATTAGGTGTTTCTTTCAAACACGAAATTGATTGGAATCTAGGAGGTAAGCATCCCTCGAAGAAATAATCACAATGTCATTTCGACAGCATAACTTTAGCAATTAACAATGGATAATCAGCTCTTCAAACAGCAGCAATATATAAGTTTTAGTTGGCAAATGAAGCAACAAGAACTCTTCAAATTCCAAGAAGTTGAATCACTTCAACTTCCAAAAGGGACGCCACCTTTTTGCCTTTTTACTTTTGAAATAATAAAATATTACTCAACCTCCTTTAAGTCTCCAACTTCACTTCGCAACAATAAAGCATTTAATAAATCATTAAATGCACAATTGACCTTTATGTGTCCCCTTCTTTAAAACAGCGAAAAGTCATCAAGCCTAGGCAGCCAGAATTTGCTAGAGACATGAAGTGTTAAGTCACGAAACTTCGATCCAAGGAGAAAACCCGAGCCCAAGGAAGCCAAGGCGAGGCCCGATGGATAACAAGATGACTTAAGTTGAACTGCTGATGATACCCTTTGCCAAAGATTAGACTTACTAAAATAACCAGCGCCAAAAATGGTAGTTTACCTCAAAATCAGTAATTTGGAAGCAAGACTTAATAAAGCTGACAAATTGAGACCAGCTGCTTGAGGTAGTATTTACTAAAAATAGTAAATACCTAGAAATGCCACAAACCTCCAAGCAAGGAAACCCTAATTTCACTTTTGATCAACCTACGGATTTCCGGAAATAGGCTATCAGTCAAAGAAGAGCGTATGGCCAAAATGGGGACATTACACATCTCCCAAAATTTCCCCCGAGTAACTAACTATCCAATAGTAAATAGGCGGTGAACAAAATAATAGAATTAGGATTAAAAATAATATTCTTAACAGCAATAACCAAAAACTCTAATTTAGACAACTTCGAGAGAATATTGTCAAGATCGTGACTTAAAATTTCAGTTGTGCAAAAATGGCAGCTCAAAATATTTCTTTCATTTTAGCCTTTTTGTCCATTTGTGGTGAAATTGCTTTGTTTGAAAACAGCTTGTTGATAAACAATCCGCTTGTACTCATTATGGTTTTGGATTTCTTTGAAAGTTACACCTACCATACATTATATTTTTTCAACATTTTTTTGAACTTCCAAGATTTTGGCGTTTCTCCTATTTTGAACTACTTTGGGATTGAAGTTTGGATATTTAGTATAATCAGTGGTGGCTTGAACCTCCCTTTTTTGCATTAAAGTTTGAACATTTATTATAATCAGGGCTGCCTTGAAACTCCCCTTTTCCACGTATCATCAGCAGGCATTAACTTTGGTGCAATTTCTTACTTTTGTGCCAGCTCTTGTAATAAAAATCAAGCAACATTGCCACCATACTGTGGCAACAAAGTTAACCAGATTCATTGTATTGGATGGATTTACAGGCCTTTTCTGGTGAGTGCATAGGAGGCTCTCACCTTCTAAGTTTTTCAATTTGTGTTCAAAATATTTAAGCAATTGCATTTTCAGTTTTTCATAGATGACTATAACATCAATGCAACAGGTCCATGTGTGGGATCAATCAGCAAATATTCCAGTTCTTGTGAAGAATCTAGCAGCAAAACAACTTTTTGCAAATATTCCTGCTGGCTCTATCTTTGAAACCCTTGAAGCCTCTAGTTCTCTGAACATAGATAAGAAAACTGAAGTGACAACTAGTGATATCAATCCTTTCCAAGACAGGGAAGATTCTCATCACTATACTAGAAATGTGGCATATTTCAAAAGGGACGATAAAGGCATTTCTGCTGGAGATCTCTACCCAGAAGATAAACAGGCATCAAAAGGAGTAAATCAACAAATGGAGGAAAATCAAAGTGCTAATGTGATAGATTTTGTAGAGATATTTTAAATTTTACTTCGAACTCTTCTACAAAAAGATGAAAATAGTCCATTTGAGTTTCAAATTCTTGTCCTTCCTGATGCATCCAAAGGAACAAGGATTTGTGTATTTGAGCTTGTTTCCTTCAAGATGCTCACATAGGCTTAGCATTATTGATAATTTTATTCTCCCATCTTATAGAAAGCTCATTTCTCAAGTTTGGTACTGTTCTACTGCTTGCTTTTAGCCATTTCATTGTAAATAATCTCTGTTCGGATTTTCAGTCAATTGTTTCAGATGGGACAAAATAAAAACCAATTGGCAATTAGTTATTCCAAATTTGGTAACTGTTCTTGTTTTTTGTCAGATCACACCTCTGCAATCCTGTAGGAAGCTAAAACTAAGAAGTTCAATGATTTCAGCCAATATACAGACCTTTGTTTTGTTAACTTTTTTTTTTTCTGTGCCTTGGAGGGCCCAACCCCTGAGATGGCATCACTAAGGGAATACCTAGCTTGCAAGTGGCCCTGAGAATTGAACCTGGGATGTTACTGGTAAACTCTTCCCAATTTACTGCCAGACCGCAATGGTACAGCCCAACCAACAAAATATAGAACTTTAAAATTATATAAGCAGAGTATGTAGTACATTTTGAGATATTACCTAGTATTTATGACAATAGTATCTGTAAATATTTCAATTCTAGTGTAGCATTGCAATGTGGATTTCCATTTTCTAAACTTAGCGAGTTGGTCACTGCTGTTACTAACTTACTGGATCCATAACTATTAATTTTAGGCTTTCTGTTGCAATAAAAATTGTAAGGTTGAAAATCTATTCGTTAGTGTGTTTGATTGGAGCTGAAGTCAATATTTTTTTTTGAAAAGGTCACCGATTCACCGGTTCATGTGAAAATTGACATACAACCATCAATTCACCTATGATCACCCATATGCTCAAATAACTTTCCACCCACAGATTCACACAAGATAAATAAAAAGATATTTGATAAAATAGCAAATAAATTTATTTGATATCTTCACATTGTTAAATGAAGATCAAATCCATCCTCTATATAACCACAATGATATAGAGGTAGAATTTGGAGTGTTAATAAGTTATCTCTCAACTTATAAAAGTTTAGCTAGATAAAATTAGTGAACTACATCTCAGCTCTCCAAATGGATTGACATTGTCCACTGCCAATGAAAGCCTGAGATTACGAGGTTCTTCTTTAAAGTGTGACCATTTTTCCTCCATGTCTCTAAATGTAGAACCATCCGCAAGAATTCGAAGAATGTCATTTCCACTTCTATTCTGTGCATGATAATCCATAAATTGCACTAAGCGCTGTTAGAAGAGAACTTATTAAAGTTGGGGATATGCAAGAGTTTGCTTTTGCAGAATTGAAAAGAATAAAGTTTGAAGATAGTTGGGTCGGCGGGCTAGATGAAGATGTGCGCCAACAAGTGTTTACTAATTATGATGAGTACATGCTTGAGCATAAAACGTAGGAATAAAGTGGCAATCAAAAGATAACTATAATTGAAGATGTGTGCCAACAAGTGTTTTCAAATTATAATATAAGCAATTATAGTGGGAAACTTCACAAACACTCTTAGTCTATCACACAACAACCCACATGCACAAGTAACACAACCACCCATTTTCATACCACAATCAACTCAAGCACACCCCTCTACACAACTTAGGATCAGTATGCCATCCACATTAATACATTCAAGCACACATTCATCCATACCATCCCAACCCTTGAATCAAGCCACAAAATTCATTCACTTACTCCAAACATCTAACCCACTCATGCACTTTATAGCTGTGGGTCACCTCATGTGGATTTCCCCTTCTGTTTCACCGCTTAGTAGCAGATGATCTTGACTTTAGCCTGCATAGCGGGCTTTGCAGTTGGTCTTTCCATCCTCTCCTTCACCGTAAGTGAACCAAACCTATTGCTTTGAAAATTGCCCAATTCTAAAATGTTTGCGGGTCTTTGCATGTGGCTTGACATAATCAAACATGTAGTCGATGGTCCTCTTTACATAGCTGGAAGAATAAATGACAAGTCTACTAATAGGATATTAATTGATCCAATTTGTGTAGAGAATGTGATCATTGGAGAATTCTTTTTTATGCATGATCTTTATCAAGATACTTATGAAAAACTGAAAGCATGGATCAAAATGCATAATGGTTTTGCTTTCCCTATGATAGGTTTGATAACTCTTCCTTTAAAAGTTGGATTGAAAACAAATTAAGTGTCTCATTCTCCGTCATCCCATTGTGGGACCAATTTCGAGTGAAGTTAAGCTACCCATGGCTTCACTCTATGAAAGTCATCAAGACGGTGGTACATAAATTTTTTAAGTTTCCATTTGGAAATGATATCTGTACTATGCACCATAGTGGCTTTAATCCTATGTCTTACCGTGGGAATTTCTCATTAGATTTATTTTGGCCTGAACCTATAGAAACTATTAGGCCTTGTTGTACCCCAAAATTAAAATTTTTGTTACACTTAGACATTTTGAAGAAATGAGTAAAAGTCTTGTCGAAACAGTCAAAAAGGTCAAAATTTGGGTGTGCATGTCTTGCATGGAGGGTTAAAACACAAAATTTTCAATTCCACGATCACGGAATTACCTTTAGAAGCGACATAACCTACACAAAACCAGGATCTCGAGTTTTCATCCTAAATTTTAGGAAAAGCTGCTATTTTTAGAAATTTTTTGAAACTGTGCGTTTTACGGGTTTCAAGGTTTTCTTCGAAGCAGGATCTTGGCAAAATTTTAAAATAGAAAATTTCTAAAATAGAAAGTTGGATTCGACGAAGTCCGGCCGGTGCGATTAGCTCAAAATATTGTCATTATCGGGCTAGTGCGGTCCCGAGGAATCTTAAAATAATCCCGGTTTACCCTAAGATTACATTACATTTTAGGAAGCATGATAAAGATTCGAGGTCATCAATGGAGGTCATCCGACTGCCAGGCGTCAATTCCAGCATTCAAATTTCCAGCAGAGAGTGAAATGATGAACATGCACGAGGATCGAGGAAGAAAAGTGAAAAGTCATGAAAATTTTCTAAGTCTGCTAAGTTTGGGCGCCCTAGTTGAAGAAAGGCGCCCACCTTTTCAGGGTGCCAAATGAAGGAATTAGGGTTACGGTCTCCAATGGAAGTTGCTCAGTTTTCAGTCAGCTTCGCGATGGATATCCCCGTCAGAGCATCCGATGATCCAGTCTCCGGCAAATTCAAGTCAAAGTAGAAGGTATGAAGTGAAAATCTGAAACTTGAAGTTGAATAAATTATGAATTTTTCTAAGTCTGGAGAAACTGGGCGCCCTAAGAAGAGAAAGGCGCCCAACTTTTCAAGGGTGCAAACAGAGGAATTTGCAGTCGAAGCTATAACGGGATGTCTTCAGAATTCAACTGGCTCTGCAGTGAGCTATTCAGCACGACAAACGGAGCTCGCAGTCATCAGATTCAAAAGGCTGAACAGAAGGTCCGACGAGAGGTGAAAAGAGAAATTCAAAGCAAAAGTGAAAAAGGTGAAAAATAAACTAAGTGTTGGTAAACTGGGCGCCCCCAGTCAAGATAGGCGCCCAACCTTTTGAAGGGTAAAAATCCACTTTTTGACAAACGTGTCTCCAGAGCACCCCCCTTCATTCTTCGTCAGCTTCGCAATGAGCACAGCCATCAGTCAATCCTACGCCCGGAGCTTAAGATCCAACAAGGTCATCTGAAGAAGTGAGGGACCTGAATAAATTGGAAAATTTTCTAAGTCTGATGAAAGTGGGCGCCCCCCTTGAAGAAAGGCGCCCAAGCTTTAAAGCCTTCAGATGATGGAATTTGCAGAAGTAACGTCCAAGAAGGCCTCGCCAAAATCGATCTGGCTATCCAGCGAAACACTCGAATGATCGGTCAGATCAGCGTAGCTCCGGAATCAAATTCACGAGAAGATCAAAGGAAGGAAGAACTTGGAAATGGAAAATGGCTAACGAAGCTAGAAGGGAAAAGCCTCGCGTGAATTGGTTGAGAGATCAATTTTGGCAGGAGTGCCTCCGGAGGCTTTATCTTTTAGAATCGGTCGAGGGCTTCACGTAGTGAATCACTTCCGGCTAGATACGTAGGGTTGATAAATCCTTGAGAAATGGGTAAGCCCGAAGTGGCATGTTAAAATTGAGAAAAGTTGAAAAAGTCAAAATTTTGACTAACATTGGTGAAGTTGAGCGCCCCTCTTGGAGAAAGGCGCCCAAACCTTCATGCCTTAGAAGTTTTTTTTGAGATTTTCAAAATTTCAAAATTGTGAGAAGAGGAAGATGGCGTCCAAGCTGAGAAGATGAGATTTAGGGTTTTGAAATAAAAGCAGAAAAAAGCAAAACCTAAAATCAAAACCTAAGTCTATTTAACACTTCTTTTCAATGTATTTTTCATTATTTTTGCAGGTAGCATCCAGAGGAGAAAGTTGGAGCAGCAAGTTTGAAGAATTTTTGTGATTCAAGAATCCATAGTTGCTGGTTTTACATCAGATTTTTCAGACCAGCAAGCATAAACCATTGTTCTTTCATTCTTTTTGTTCCAGAAGATCAAGTTTTTCAAGCAGAAGGTCAAGACTTTCAATTTTTCAGTCATCTGGGTCTTTTTGCCTCCACCTTCTGAAGAATTTTTCAAGAACTTCATCAAGTTGCAGCAAGTGCTTTTACCTTGCATGTCAGTGAAAACCTCAGTGCATTCAAAATTCAACCATCTGGGTCCTTTCCAATCAGTCTTCTGAAGAAACCCATATGCGACTTTTTCCAAAACCTAGGGTTAGGCTGCTTTTTCGATCAAAAGCGACGAGGGTTTTCAAATCTAATCAAAAGCTGGGTCCATTTTCTATACTTGATAATGCGAACAAAACCGGATACCCGACTTTTCGGGGAAAATTGAAGAAGAAATTAGGGTTTCTTCCAACTTTTTCGGTCAAAATTGAAGATTTTTCAAAAGCGAGGGCGATCTAGGTTATGTGCATATCGTCCTTCGAATTCAAAACCCATATCTCGAGAAAAATTCTCAAAAGTGCGTCAGTTGAAGCACAAAAATCAGCATTCTAAAATAGAAATTGTTCAGAAGACTTATGCGAACGAGGCGGTTCTGATCGTGCCGAGTTTTAGAAATGGAGTACACTCAATATTTTCAAGTCGAATCAACACTTTTTCACAATTTCATCGAAAGCGGTAGAAACCCGGGACTTTTGCATCATGTCAAGCAGGTGTTAGACCTACGCATGGAAGGCGAACCTTGATCCGAGGAACTGGGTCGTGCGGACTCCTGCGCAGCGGCGTCTATTCCTATATCGGGTTGAGCCTTGAGTTAAGTAATGGCTTGCATTAAGCATTACAACCGGCTACTAGGGAGATCGGTCGGCCCGGATGGTAGGTTGATTTGCAGTCTAAAGCCTGATTTGGTCGAAAGGTGTTTTTCCATTCCCCCGTGGCCTGAAAGTGTAACTCTTTCGAGGGATGAATGTGAAAAGATGTGGAATATGCATAAAGACAAATACAGCAAGAAGATTGCACAGAGATGGATGAAAGGAAAACATAAGACATTGCCCAAGAATGTCGGGCGAGGAGAGTTCAAGGACGAGGTTGCTATCATCATCACTTTGCTCAACAGGGTCACTGGTTCCGAGGATGCCACCAAGTTCCAACCTTGGATGTTTTATGCCATACCTCACATTATGAAGAAAACCGAGTTTTATGACTGGCCTACTTTGATAAGTGACTGCCTACATCAACAAATAACAGAATATTTCCAGTTTCATGTATTTCACATGGTATCATATCTAGTCTACCTGGTGGCCTATCAAGGTCAATTCAGAGGATTGAACACCGAGGGGTCATTGAGCGTTCAACACATATATAATTATTATCCTCAGCTGGAGTTCACAAAGTCGTTGCACCACTACAAAAGGGTGAACGAGGCATTCTTGATGTACACGGTGCGTGACTTAGACAATGAATTGCACGTCCGCATATCTTCAGTTGCTAGGGCAGCAATGGCGGAATGGGCAGATTGGTTTATACAGTTTCCTACCTTTACCTATCTCGGGGTTTATGGTTATTCAGGTGCCCCGCTCATGTTGCCAAGGTATCCGTCAGACGAGGTCATCTTCATGGAATTCTTGAGGCAAGCTCACGGTGTTCATATAGTCTTGAGAAATAGAAAGAAACCCTCTCTTCACTTTCCATTAGGATTGGGTATTTATACATGCAGGACTGCTGCAGATGCCAGGACAATTGGAGAAGAATTAGATAAATTCGGTCTCAAACCCTATAGTGAGAGGCGGTCATTTGATCCTCATGGTGTCTACGCTGGCCGGTTGGAGAAGAATTACAATCATATACCCGCACTTGAAGATTTTTGGGCTAACTGTGCAGATGAGTTTGAAGTGCGAAGGCGTAGTTACAGCAGGTTGACTCTCCATCAGATGAAAGATTGCTTAAATGAAGATATAGAAGGGCTCTCTGATGATGATGAAGATGTGCTTCTACCAATGTACACTCAGAAAAGAATCAAGGATCAGCCTCTTCCACAAGTTAATTGGGCAAACAAGGAATCTCTTTCAGTTGAAGACAGAACAAAACAAGTTGTGGAGTATAGTAAGGTTTTCCTAGTGCTTAAAAGGAAGAACTCTATTCCAGTAGCAGAGCCGCCAAGAATAATTCCCTCTTCTTCCACAGCACAGTCAAAAGGAAAGGGTAAAAGTCAGTCTCAAGATGGCATCAAAGGCAGTAGATCGAATAAAAATGTAAGAAGAAGGATGGATTTCTCAGGCATAGTCATACAGGAACAGCCTACAGTTGATTTAGAAGTTCCTCTTGACGAGCCCATACTTCAGAATGAAGCAGAGGAGCCGCCTTCAACACATGTTCCTGTACCTTTGACGGGTTCGTCACCAATTCATATTGATCTTGATATCGAAGATGATGAAGAGATCGCAGCAGTACCTCCTGAGGAAGTTAGTAGAGATACTACGGTGTCTTGGCTTGAGAGCTCCTTAGGAAGGGTTAGGAGAAGGCCTTCATATCAAGTGAGTGTTGATGATCTCGATAATATCTATCAGGAACCTCCTAAGAAGAAGGCAAAGAAGCAAGTTCACTTTGATAGGAATCCTGATAACGAGATTGTTGTAGAGACTGCTGTGCCTCCAGAAGATAAGAATAGGGATGAGGTGAACATGGATGATTTTGTAATGGTCAAGGCTAATCTTGGAAGAAATACCCGACATGCAGATTTGAGTCTCTTCAAAGTTGTATCCGAAAACCTACATGAAAGAGTGCTTAAAGATGGAGAAGACAAGGCAGCCCTCAAGGCCGAAAATCAGCAGCTTAAGCTTTTTATTTCTAACCTTGCTCGTGGTTCTTCACAAACAACTCAGTTGCTGCCCCAGGTCTTAGAGACACCAGCTGATCATCATCAGTTAAGACAGCTAGTCATATGTGGGAAAGAGACTCAGGAGTGGATCGAGAGCTTCATTGTCAAAGGAAGGGAGATCTTGGCACCGATGTTCCAGTTAAGGGAAGGCGCTCATAAGCTACGTCAAAGTATCCAAGGATTTGAACAAACACTGGCTGAAGTAAAACCTAGGCATGAAATTATCATTGCTGATTTAGACACAGCCTACGGTTCAGCGGTTTCAAAGGAGCACAAAAGACAAATCCTTGCTTGGAGAGAGCGTCATGTTTTCAAAGTTAAAACTTACGAGAGGATATCTGAAGAATTCATCACCTACAGACAAAGGGTGGTTGAAGCTCTCCTTTTCATCAGCGAATTTGTCATAGAGATTCCCTCTCAGTACAGTCTTGAAGATGGTTCTTATGTCGGGCTTGAGGAGGTGCAAAATGGAGTTAGAATGTTGTTGTTAATGGTGCGGCTTAGGTTAGGCGGAAGGATAGAGTCATATTTCAATGATATGCGGTAAAGTTCAATAAAAGCGGCCAATGAGATTGAAGATTTCAAAAGATCATGCGGATGCCAAAGATAATGTAGCGGTGTTTCTTTGTTGATGGTATAGATACGCAGAACGGGACACAATCTTTCGGACTTCTAAGCGGATGTATTGTCGAGCTTTAAAAGCGGCGCCTTCTAGAAGCTTTCTTTCCGCTTTCTTTCTATTCTTGGAATAATCCTTACATCATTCTTTAAGGATAGAAAAGAAGATAATGAAAGATGTAATAGTTGGCGTTTCCGCAGCACTACGCTTTTAGGGTTTTAGTTGTTATCTTGTTTCTAGATTTAGTAATAAAGCTTGCTTGCTGAGCAAGCCCTAGATTGTGAAAGCAAGGAGATTTTAGGGTTCCCTACTCCTCTGCTTCTCTATAAATAAGAGCCTTTGCTCATTTAGTTTCTTTAACGGTTATTGTCATAGCAAATTGCGAGCCTGAATTGCAGCAAATTGTTATTCAGTTTCAGTTCACTTAGTTTAACCGTGCTTATGAGAACAAAACGCTGAGCCTATTGTGCCTTCTATTTGTTGCTCAAGTATTGTTCATTTGTATTGTGATAAGCAAATTGTTGAGCCTCTTTAGCCAACAAGGAGTTAGTGAGATTGCTGTTTTCTATTGTGTTAAGAATAAGTTTGCAAGCCTCCTTGG
>VDFB02151009.1:0-21255 GCA_007258455.2 Sequoia sempervirens
AGCTCAGGTATTAAACCACGAAAATCAATGATGAGCTTGATTTCTCTTTATCAATCCTTTTACTGATGCCAGGCTAGGAGTGATCTTTCACACTCGAAACAAGGCGGCTAGGGTTTCCCAAACCCAAACAAACCAGAAGCTCGAATTTCTCCCTTCAGAAAACATGATTACCAAAAAATGTGTGAATCCCCGAAGAGCTCCTTCCTTTTTGTCTTTTACCATTCACAAAAGCCCATGACTTTTGACGAGGAAATAATTTCATAAATATAAGTCACTTATGAACTATTACTAAGCCAAATAAAAGTGACTTTTTATAAAGTGATATTTTAAATATTTCACTAGGTCACTTTATAGACTATAAAATAAGTGACTTTATAATATTTCGCTTAATTTAATTAAAATAATTGATTAAAGTAATTCCAAAGAAATATTATTAACTTTGTGAACAATTTAACCAATTAAATTAATTAAGCCACTTATCCATAAATTTGGGGGACATTACAGTCCTCCCTTCCCGAATATTGCTTGTCCTCAAGCAATCCACAACAACAAACCAGCCCCACTGCCATAACCTCTGATATCTGAATGACAAACCATATGTGCCTGTCCACCAACCGCCTGGATCCCAAATGATGCTAGAAAGAATTCTAACCAGCAACCCCTGTATACAGTTGTAACTCTTGACATGGTCAAGCCCTGCCATTCTGTGAAACCAACTGCCGAACAAGTAAACTCTTGGATTCCAAATCTGCAATTCACCTATATATAAATTGTGCACAGGGATCTCCATCTGCTGATCAGTGAACTCTGCCATTCCCGAACTGGTGTGATGACCCTCACGCAAACACACAATCCATAAACAAACAGGAAGTCCATCAATCTCAACACCAACCGACTTCCGCTGCACCACTCTGATAACCCCAAGAGTCCAATCAACCCGAATCTCAAACTCCTGTTGCTGGAAGCATTCAACTGGGAAAAAGTAAGTGAGAATCCTATCAAACTTGGATTCATCATCTAGAATCTGAAGTATGCCATACCTGAGTGAATCAGCACGTCCCTTATTCAACCCATCTCTCTGTGTCATCCATGTCATCATCAGATACTGTACAGGTGGACTGAATGAAAACTGGTGAGCACACCTCACAATGCGACCGAAGAGAAACTCTCCTGCCTGTGCCCATGGAATACCAGAGTAGTCATGCGTATCCCATCTAGTGCTATCATCATCAAAAGAAGGCTCACAACTCACAACTGGAGGAGCTGGTTCTTCAGGATTAAGAAGGGTATCCTCATGAATGTCAACAACGTCCTGAGAAGAAGTTGGATCAAAACCAAAATCCAATGTGCAAGTCCTAGGGAAACCCACCTTCTTCTGATAAAACTGACCCGTGTCAATCTCCAAGGCACTGTAGTGGAGCCAGTTGCTCAAACCTCCCATGCATACATAGGTCAACTCACTAGACCACCAAATATTGCTGTTGTAACTCATGCCAGCAACAAGAATGAAATCATAGGTGTTAACATACCCATACACACTGAAGAAATCCATCAAATATTCAATGCCCATCAAATAATCATGCCTCCGCATACTCCCACGAAACTGAATAGCTGGTGTGTAGCACGAAAGGTCAGCAAATGCAATGTGAATCCAACTAGGGCAATCACTAACCCATGATGTATCTATGAATGTGAAGTCACCAGTCAACAAATAAATTGTTGGCATGTCATGGGAAATAGGTGACAAACCCAAAGACGTAGCATGTATGTCAAAAACACTCATCAAGGAGAACTCTGGAGTGGCTGGTCCACTATGGATGTCAAGAACAAAATCATCAACTCCATGAAGGAAATGATCAACAACTAAAAATTCTGAATTATCCTCATTTGTCCCTGTGTCAATACATGTAGGCATTCTCCTATCCCGTTCCATCATGCTTGTAGTTTCCACCAAACCACCCAATTGATATGTCCCACCAATCTCATCCCTACAAATGTGTGACCAACATGAAATTTCCGATTGATATAAATTCGTTTGTTTATTGTGTTTGGCTGTCATAAGAGGCTTGTTAACGACATGTTCAACCTCAATAACATTATCCTTTCGAAAGAGAGATTTAAGATAAGCCTCCCTTTGTTGTTTTTCTTGATCTAAGTGGTGAGCTTGTTCTTTGACTCGCTGAAAACGTTGTCTTTCATGAGCAGCCAATAGCTTAGCCTCCTTGGCCCTTTGTGACCATATATCACAACAAATTTGTGTCCTTTCCACATCCTCCCAAATCTGATATACAAAATCAGAATTCTTATGACTTGAATTCACTTCACAAAATCCATTTTCAACACCCAAATTTTGAGCACCATCCATAGAAAACTCTATGGTACTATGATCCTTACGTGAACTTGTTTCCTCATCATGGAGTGAAGGAATAAGACAGCTGTTATATAAACCAGAATACCTGTCATATTCTTGTGCCATGTCGTCAAGCTTCACAAGTGCATCCCCATCGAAAGTTTCAAGACCAACACTTACACTTTGTGCACCAATGCTTGTAGACTCATTTTCACAAGTTCTTCCATGTGTAAGAGTAGCAGTCTCATAAGAATGAGGAAGAATATCGCTGTCCCAAATCAGACCTGTGGAAACCTCTTTTATGCTTACATTGTAATCATCAAACACCATCAAGTCTTGATTTGTCTCATCTTCTTCCCGAGTGATTAGGGGTGGAAGTGGCTCAAAGAAGCCTTCATCACTAAATTTCACTAGGCTGCAAGGTACCTCATTGTATGATTTTTCAATCATTTCCTCAATTTGTACAACTCCTACACCATTTACCTTGTCATCTTGTACCCTAGGAGTAGCTGCTATAAAGGACTGACCTTCTAAATTGTGAAAGAAGTGATTACGCTCATTCAAAAATAAACAAGGATCAACAATCTCTCTATCTTGATCTTTCACCAATTGGACAGCCATATCTCTATATCTAGCTATTAGTAAATAGTCTTCATAATCAAACTCATGCACAACATCAATGGCTGGCCCATGATGAGCGCACAAAGCTGCTTGCCACATTCTATTAACCATCTCTAGACTCTGTTTTGCTTGGCCCACAATTGACTTAGCTCTCCTTGCTCTCTTTAGCCAAACGTTACACCTCTCTTGTGTCTCTTCCACACCTTCAAAAGTCTGATTTACCAATTCAAATTGTGTAGCACCCTGTTTTTTGACAAAATTACCATACCCAACACTCCAATTTTGTATGCCATCATTAGTAGAACACAAATAACTGTCCCCCAAAGGTGTTACCATGTGTATCTCATGAGAAAGTAGAACCATAAGACTGCTGTTCTTGAACAGATCAGGTATAATGTCATGCCAATCCATAAACTTGTCATCCATATCAACATACCTGACACGTGCTGGTTCAATGCACTTCTCTTTGCATGCATAATATATGCCTTCATGAAACAAATCATGATCCAAAGCTATCATTGATTTGGCTGCTATTTGATGGGGTAAAATATATTCGAGAGCTTTCATGATAATGCGTTTCCCATCATGTATGAAATTCAACTTCGTTCCTAGTAAATCTTGGATGACTCTTTGTAAAGAACGTAACCATTGCATACCAAGTATGACTTCATAAAAGTCATCCATGTTAGAGCAAATGAACACACCCTGAGCTGTCCCATTCTTTGTCTCTATAACTGCCATGTTTTCCTCTACTAGCAAACTCCAAGGTGTAGTATGCAAGATAAACCAACAATTATCGAAATGCAAAATCTTCTTAGTAAGAAACCTCCTAATTCCCCTAATCAGCTCTCTCAAGCAAAATGTTTCATGTGATCTTAACAATTGTCCTTCCCTTGTAGTTGATGCCCAAACAGAATTTTCCGAGTCATGCCCCTTCTCTTGTTCACACCCATCTACATGTTCTTGTATCTTTGGCTCTTCTTTTTTCCTAATGGTCACTTTGCAATCTTCAAGCATTGTCGGAGCAGCACCGGAATCAACCAAAGGAACATCCATAGAGTCCATACCCTCATACGGTTGATCAAAGTCAAGTTCTAAACCAACCTGCTCTATGACAAGATGACTCGTTTGCCCCTTAGCGGATGCCTCATGTGCCCAATCAGCATATTTCTCGAACTTCTCATGAAGATCTTTGCAGACACCTCCTGTGATTTCCTTTACCTGCTCTGTCTTGTATTGTTGCTTGGACTGTCTCGAAAGTGAATCTTCATAACGCTGCAATTTATAAAACATTCTTTGTTGAGTTTGTACAAGATTTTTTAATAGTTTCTCCACGCTAGTCTCTTCATTTGCTGGCGTAGCAGGGAGGAATGTAGGCAACACTCTTCCATTCTGAACTCTAGCCATGAACTAACTCACTGTCCAACTGAAGAGAAACCCAAACTGTAGTGTACCCAACTGATTACCCAACAAGCTGGCAGGATTGTGGCTCTGATACCACTGTAAGGTCCCTTACCAATTCTGCCCTTAAAAAGTTGATTTGATTCCAATGAATTTTATCAAACACTGTGCAAACCAATACGTTTTGCTGCTAACCGTTTGTTTGTGCTTTTGATCGAATGTGATGGTTGCATAAACTTAAGTAACTTCAAGAAAGTAGGCAGTAACTGGAACTAAATGGAAATACAGTGCACGAGACTTTTTGGACCTTTTCTGATATGGAAGATGACTGAAGATAAATGCAAATGACAGCTACAGCAGTATGGTAACTAATGCAAACAGTTGGCATTTAAACTTAAAGTCTCAAGTGACTGAAAATGGAGTGCAAGATTAAGATACAGCTAATAGACGTTCTACCCAAACATTTGTCATACTAAATACTTATGCAAATGGAAGGTTACAGCACAGATAATGCACAGCAGTAATTAATGAGTAATTGCAGCAGGCTATGATATATTTTCTGAGTGTAAAATCCTGAGTTTCTAATAGCAACACACAAATCCACTCGAAGATTTACAGTTTGATTTGACAGTGAACTACCAAGAATTCTGAGCATGATTAGCAATGCATACATACAGAAATTAATGGCAATAAATACCAGTCATACTCAGCTGATTGCCACGGTCCTTGTAAAGAAGCTGCGCAGTAGATAATGATTGTTTGTGGGTCCAAATGTCTGGTTCCCTTCACACACCACGTCCAGCAAGTCCACAGCAAATGCACAGACTGATATTATTGCTCAGAACTGACCTCCAGGTCTGTAAATAGCACCACGATCCCTTGGAATAGGTTCCCACTCAGCTCAGAAACGCACAGCAGATATACAGCAACAGAAATCACATTACCCGCCATCATTTCTTCCTTCTACAGACTTGTATCTCCTTTCTTGCCCAGACTCATCCTTCCGAGGACTCCAGCAGCAAAAACAATTCAGTTTCGAAGCCAAAGATAAAGTGCCTTCCTCACAAATATCACGTCCTCACTCAGAAAACGCGTTTTCTATTTTTCTGCCCATTTTCTGCTAAAAAACGACCCAGCTGTGATGTTTAATGTCTGCAATAAGTGTGCCTTGGGTTTCTACTTGAAGGAACGCCTCCAATGAGTATAAACGAGCCCCAAAACTCATCTCCAAGATGAAGCAAACCTCTGAAAACACGTCCTTTCTCTTTACTCGCCCAGAATCTCCTAAACACGCCCTTTATGTGACACCTATGCTGGGAAACAAGGCGCCTAGTGTTTAGCCACAAAGCCACGCCCTCAAATGTGTGGCGGGAGTCCAAAATTTCGATCCTTTACAGCTGCAAAAGCTCAGGTATTAAAACCACGAAAATCAATGATGAAGCTTGATTTCTCTTTATCAATCCTTTTACTGATGCCAGGCTAGGAGTGATCTTTCACACTTGAAACAAGGCGGCTAGGGTTTCCCAAACCCAAACAAACCAGAAGCTCGAATTTCTCCCTTCAGAAAATATGATTACCAAAAAATGTGTGAATCCCCGAAGAGCTCCTTCCTTTTTGTCTTTTACCATTCACAAAAGCCCATGACTTTTGACGAGGAAATAATTTCATAAATATAAGTCACTTATGAACTATTACTAAGCCAAATAAAAGTGACTTTTTATAAAGTGATATTTTAAATATTTCACTAGGTCACTTTATAGACTATAAAATAAGTGACTTTATAATATTTCGCTTAATTTAATTAAAATAATTGATTAAAGTAATTCCAAAGAAATATTATTAACTTTGTGAACAATTTAACCAATTAAATTAATTAAGCCACTTATCCATAAATTTGGGGGACATTACAAAAACCCTCATATGAACTTGACTTAACCGAATTCGACCACGTCCCACAAGACACGTCGGCGAAAAGGTTGAAGAAACAAGTTCACATAGAAAGGAATGCAGAGTGTGAAATCATCATAGAGACTGCCGCCCCACCAGTAGAGAAAAGCATACACGAGGTCCAAGTAGAAGACTACACTTTGTCTCAACTTAACCTCGGGAAGACTACACGACAGGTGGAGGCAGACCTTCTTGGAATAGCTTCGGTGAGCGCACAAGAAAGGATGGCTAAGGATGGTAAAGAAAAGGCAGCCTTAAAGGCTGAAAATCAAAAACTGAGGTCATACATAACCAGCTTGATACATGGCACACCAAACGTCTCAGCCCTACCAGCAGGACTACTAGATCTCCCCGCCGAACAAAATCATCGGCAATTGTTAACATTCGGTAAACACTTGAGAGATCAAGTGGAAGAGTTTGTTCTCAAGGGTAGATATATACTGGCAAACCTATACCAGTTACGGGATAGAGCACATGGACTTCGTGCGGAGATCCAGCAGTCAGAACAAAGGATTGCAGAAAAGAGGCTTGAAGACGAAAGCACAATTGCAGATTTGCAATTGGCATATCAATCAGTATACTCTGAAGAAAACAAGCAACATCTCTTTGCTTGGAAGGAACAATTGGCGTACAAGGTGAAAGCCTGACGCTCCATTCAATAGAGTTGATTGATTACAGACGGGTGGTTGCTACTATTATCAACTTCGCAAGAATGTTGGTGATATCTTTCCCTTGCATGGAATATCAGCGTGAGGGAGGAGAATATGTCGAGATGGTTACTGTACAGAACCAATTCAGGGATGTCATCCGTAGTACCTTTCTTGATGATCCAGATGGTTGCAAGCTGGCTAAGGTAGCAGCTTTATCAACCAAGTTTGAAGAGGCAGCATCTCAGTGTATTGACTTCGGAAATCAGCTCACAATGGGTGAGATCATGCTACGACGCCACGTCATCATCCTACAGAGCATAACTCCCCAGAGTGAGAGTCAATCCAATGGATAGAGACACTGCTGATAGCGAATATAAGTGAACGAAGGACACCATACACCCTCAAGGCATTTATGAGACTTGAGTTTGACTTGATGCTTCTTTCCAAGTCAACTCAAGATGATATTAAATGTAGTTGGAGTTAACTTGATGCTTCTTTCCAAGTTTAACTCCACTTTCCTTAAATCATGCATTGTCGATCCCACGATTAAGGATGTCTAATTGGCTTCCATGATTTGTGGATCTTAGATCTCCACTAAATGTGGATGTCTATTTTGGAGGGATACTTTCATTGAAGTTCACCTTTAGTTTACTTTCAGTTAGCGAAGTAGTTTTCAGATTAGCGGTTGTTCCCCCTTTTAGGAATAAATCTTGCTAATTGATTGGCGAACTCATTATTAACTCAAAGGAGATTTTGGGGTTTCCACTCCTTTGAGTTCTATAAATAAGAGCCTTAGAGCTCATTGTTTGTTTAACTTTACTTGCTATGCAAAATTGCTGCGCCATTGTTGCCAGCAGCTTTGAAAGCGGATATTTGTTCACTCTTGGATGAGAGTTCGTTGGTTGATTGTAATTATGCATGATTTCGTGCCTTTGCTTTCCCAACCTTTGTAATTCGTTGATGAAGCTTTGAAGGAGAATATCAGAAGGCGCTTGCATTTTGGTCAATCTTTTTGAGTTGTGTCCACGTCTTGTGTCTAATAGCTCGTTGTCTCATTTCCCTCCTGATAGGAGTCCCTCCTCCTGGACATTTGTTATTGACAAGTTATCGTTCGTTGTTGTTTAATGTGTTGACTTCCAAGCTATACTTCGGATAGGAGCCCCTCCTCCTTAGCAAGCTTGCTGGCCAAGGCATTGTAAAATTGTTGTTTCTCGTAAACTATTTCCTAGCCCATACCTCGGATAGGAGTCCCTCCTCCTTGGCAGGTCTCAGATCTAGTTTACCGTAAAGAGCGTTTGCTTGTACCAACCTTATCCCGGTGTATACCCGAGAGTTCAGAGCCTCGGTCATATTCTCAGGAGACGGCGAATTCAGGTGATCCAACCAACCCATTCCCGCTCCTTTACCCTCATGCTCTGTTTACCTTGAAGGTATTGGATAGATAAAAGCTAGATTAGTCGTAGTTGAGATCTAGAAACCAGAGAAAAAGCTTAGCTACGAGGCATTGTGTTTGTGCACCCTTGTGTCCTGCCGCTGAAGCATAAAAAGATAGGAACTTTAGTTTACATTTCCCTTCCCTACGCATTGCTCCCAGCAGAGAGGGACTTCTCCTCTTTAAATAACGAAGAAGTGTTGCAAAACATTTGAAATAGCTGAACGTTTACAATCAGCACTCGAGGTGCTAATTTAAATGCCAATAGGCTCATAGAGAGATTTGAGAAAAAAGATCCTGAAGTGCATTTCAGGAATTGGCACAGCTTAGGCAATATGGCACAGTTGATGCCTACATAGCTGAGTTTCAGAGACTTTCAGTCATGGTCATAGGAATCACTGAGAGGCGTTTGGTGATCCTATTCAGTGAAGGATTGATGGAGCCACTCAAGGGTTGGATTAAAGCTTTTGATCCACCCTCCCTATAGGAGGCAATGAAGAAAGCAAGAAACATGGAGTGGGCTGCTCCTAAAGCAAAGTTTCAACCCAAGCCATCATTTCACAAAAGGGATAAAGGAAAAAGACCTCATCACAAGGAGTTCAAACAGCATAAACCTCATGTCACAAGATTGTATCCAGAGACACTTAACGAACTCAGAAGAAAGGGGTTATGTTTCCGGTGTAGAGAAAAATGGTCCCAAGATCATATTTGCCCAAAAGGAGTCAAATTTCATCAAATTGAATACTATTCAGCTGAAGAAAGTAATTCTGATTTTTCAGACCAGCAGTCTGATTTTGATGACAGCGAAGTGGAAAGAGCTCCAGAAGAGTCCGAAGATGAAAAGGGAAGTGGAGGTACTTTGGCTCAACTTTCGAGCTTTCAAAAGAATGAATCCTTCAAAGTTCGAGGGATGATTAAGGGGCAGCGAATAGTTGCTTTGATTGACACTGGAGCAACGCATAACTTCATTGATGAAGTTGTGGTGGCAAAGAAGGGGCTGCAAACAGAAGAGTTTGAAGGCTTCAAGGTTATGGTTGCTGATGGGTTTCACATCTCATGCACCAAGAAGATCTCAAACATGACTATGCAATTGGGAAACTATGAAGTCAAGGACGACTTCTATGTAGTCAACATTGGAGATACGGATGCCGTTCTAGGCATTCAATGGCTGCGTTCACTTGGAGAGATCTCTCTAAATCTGCAAACCATGGAGCTCAAGTTTCAATCCGATGGGAAGAAGGTAGTGCTAAGAGGAATGTCCAATGGTGGTCCTCGATTGTGTCATTCAAGAGAATGGCAAGGCTGATTCGTCATGATCAAGTTGAGTGGGCTGCAGAATGTATGATTCTTCCTGCTAGTCCGGTTGAAACAAAGAGAGACTATCCTCCTGATATTCAGTCTTTACTCACAAAGAAGAGCAAGGTGTTTGCTGATTTACCTCCTGGACCACCTCCTGAACGGGGTTCGGAGCATGTCATAGAGCTCAAGGAAGGAGCTAAACCAGTTATTACAACTCCATATCGGTACCCTAAGAAGCAGAAGGACGAGATTGAGAAAAACATTCAGGAACTCTTGGAGATGGGCTTCATTCGTCCAAGCAAGAGTCCCTTCGCTTCAGCAGTTGTTCTTGTGAAGAAGAAGGATGGTACCATCCGCATGTGTGTGGACTATCGTGCTTTGAATCAAAGCACCATCAAAAATCGATACCCCATTCCGAGGATAGATGAGCTCATTGATGAGCTACATGGAGCCAAGTTCTTTTCAAAGATCGATTTGAGATCGGGCTACTACCAGATTCGGATGAGAGGATCTGATGTTGAGAAGACAGCATTTAGATGTCACTATGGCCACTTTGAGTTTCTAGTCATACCATTTGGGTTGACTAATGCTCCTGCTACCTTCTAGTCTTGTATGAACAGAGTCTTCCAGAAGCAGTTGAGGAAGTTTGTATTGATATTTTTTGATGACATTTTGATCTTTAGCAAGACATGGTAAGAACATCTCAAGCACTTGGAGGAAGTGCTTAGCATCCTAGAATCAGAGAGTTTGTTTGCCAAAGAATCCAAATGTGAATTTGGAATGAAGGAGCTACTTTACCTTGGTCATATAATCAGTGCTGAAGGAGTTAAGGTTGATCCTGAAAAGATCAAAGCAATGGTTGATTGGCCACCTCCTGAGAATTTGACTCATTTGAAAGGATTCTTGGGTCTTTGTGGATTTTACAGAAGATTTGTGAAGGGCTACTCGCAGAATGCTGCTCCTCTTAGTGACCTCACGAAAAAGGGGGCTTTTTGTTGGTCAGAAAAGGCCCAAACTACTTTTGATAAGTTTAAAAGGATCATGAGCTCTTGTCCGGTTTTAGCTATTCCAGACTTCTCCAAGCCTTTCGAGCTACAGTGTGATGCATCCGGTGAAGGACTTGGGGCTGTTTTGATGCAAGACAAACATCCCATTGTGTTTGAGAGCAGAAAATTAAGAGGTGTTGAAAGGACCTACTCCATCTACGACAAGGAAATGCTTGCCATTATGCATGCATTAGCTAAGTTCAGACAGTATTTGGTGGGGAGCAATTTTGTGGTCAAGACTGATCACAATAGTCTCAAGCACTTCATGCATCAGAAAGATTTGAACGAGAGGCAACAAAAGTGGGTGAGTAAGCTTCAAGCTTACGATTTTGACATTGAATATGTCAAAGGTAAAAACAATATTGTGGCCGATGCTCTATCTAGGAGACCTCATTTGAGCTCATTATGTGAGCTTACTGCTGATTGGAAGAACATGTTGCTTGCTGATTATGCCAAAAATCATTTTGCAACTAGCATCATTGAGGGTACTTTTCTTGACGAAAGGTACAAGGTGGTTGAAGGGCTGATACACTACAAGGGTAGAATCTTTTTGGTGGCTGATTCTAAGCTCAAAAAGAAGATTTTGTTGACATTTCATGACATTCCACTTGCTGGTCATCAAGGGTTCTTCAAGACATATAGGCAGATTCGGGAAAGATTTTCTTGGAAAGGGCTGAAAGGGGAGGTTCAACGTTACATCCAGGAGTGTCCCACTTGTCAGATGAACAAAAATGAGCATACTCTACCAGCTGGTCTGCTGCAACCTCTTCCCATTCCCAATCAAAAATGGGAAAGCATATCAATGGACTTCATCACTGGGTTGCCCAAGGTTCAAGGAAAAGATTGTATCTATGTTGTAGTGGACAGATTAACAAAATTTGCTCGCTTCTTTGCCATTACCAACTCTTTTTCAGCAGCCCAAGTTGCAGATCTGTTTTTTCATGAGGTGTTTAGATTACATGGGTTGCCAAAAAACATTGTGAGTGATAGGGACAGCAAGTTCCTAAGCACTTTTTGGCAAGAGGTTTTTAGAATGAGTGGTACAGTGCCTACTCCAAGCACTAGTTATCACCCTCAAACCGATGGACAAACAGAGATAGTGAACAAGTGGTTGGAAGGCTATTTGAGAAACTATGTTTCGGAGCAGCAAAGAGCATGGGTGAAATGGCTTCACATAGGCGAGTATTGTTATAATTCTTCTTTTCACATGTCAATAAGGATGTCACCTTTCATGGCTCTTTACGGTTATGAGGCTCCTAGCTTTGCTGATTTGGTGTTTGGTGATAGCAAAGCCCCTCAAGCCAAGGATTTGTTGCAGCAGAGTCAAGATATCTTGAAATCATTGAAGAACAATCTTCAGATTGCACAGAATCAGCAGAAGATGTATGCTGATCAGCGGCGTGTTGAGCGCTCTTTTGAGGTTGGAGATATGGTTTATCTTCAACTACAGCCTTATAGACAGTCTACTCTCAAGAAGAGTGGAGCTGAGAAGCTCAAACCTCGTTTCTATGGGCCGTTCAAGGTTATCAGAAAGGTGGGAGCAGTAGCTTATGAGTTGGAGCTACCTTCGAATAGCAGAGTACACAATGTCTTCCACGTGTCTCGCCTCAAGAAGGCACTTGGACACAATGTTGTTGCTTCATCACAGTTACCACCTTTGGATGAAGAAGGACAGTTGGTTTTGATTCCAGAGGAGATTCTTGATTCCAGAGAGCGTTCTTTGAGAAAAAGAACAATCAGAGAATACTTGGTGAAGTGGAAAAACTTGCCTATAGAGGATGCGACTTAGGAGAATGATGAGATTCTGCAGCATCCAGGTTTGCGATTGCTTGAGGACAAGCAATCTTGGGGAGGGCGGACTGTAATGTCCCCTTCTCGAGCATGATCTTTCCAGTTGACCGTTGGCCTATTCCGGAGACCCGTAGGCTACTCGAAAGGTGAAATTAGGGTTTCGTGTTTTGGAGGTTGCTTTTGCTCGAGGTTGGTTGATTTAATGGCGGATTCTTTCTGGGTTTTCAGAGAGCTTCGCAGTGGTATGTTTCTCTTGGCATTCTGAGCACCTTCAAGAATTTACTATTTTAGTAGAATTCTATTTACATGATGGTCTTATGGATTACCTTAATGTCCCCTTCAATGAGTGGGTGGCATAAATTCATCTGACCTATTAGGAGACCCTTAGGAATTTTGGAATGAGGAGAAATTAGGGTTTCTTGGCTTGGAGTTTGTGGCATTTCATGTTATTTACTATTTATAGTAAATACTATTTTTTGGCAGTTGCAGTTGACTATCCTCAGTCCCTTTCAGCTGGAGCAGTTGTTTATGTTCAGGCTTGGTCTTCAGAAAGCTTTATTTGGTGAAAATATTTGAATAAAGGCATTATGTTTTAATTCTCTGTTGACCCCCTTGGCCTAAGGAGATAACTTAAAGTTGTTTTAAAAGTGGGCCATGAAGGGTACGCCCTCATTAAGAGTTTAATTTTTATTTAGTGAAATATTTCATCACCTTGAAAGTGGACGCCACCTTTTGAGGAATTTATATTTTGAATAAATGAAAAGAATTCCAAGAGGTGTCTTTTGGCGTACCTTCTGGGATTGTGAAGAGTTTTTCAGCTTTCTATAAAATGAAGTATTTTCTCCAGCATTTGGCATCCATGAAATTATCATACTGTTATGCTGTCAAAATGACAATGGACATTTTGCTTCGAGGATGCTGCCTCCTAGCCTCTTACCAATTTCGTGTTTGAAATACAACACCTAGTTGGATTATTTATGCTTCTCAAATCAGACTAGCAGATTGAGCATCAAGATTGAAGAATTTCTGAAGTATTTTTACAGTTTTGGTTTACTGGTTTATCTACAGCTGAAACTGGTTTTTGATTATATCTCTTGGAGTGATTTTAATTCTGTTCTGGGTATTTTGGCAAATCAATTCTTGGTTCAAGGCGACCCTTTCCTCAAAAAATTGGAATTTATTTCCAAGTTTCTGATTTTATCTTACAAAATCGATTTTTCAAGGAGGTCGTACCATTTGGGAAGAGCATTGGAATTCGTGCAAAATAATCTGGAGTTGTTGGTGATTGTTTCTGGATTGCATCTTGGGCGCCAAACCTCTAGGAAGCATTTGCAACTGATATCTCGTCATTCAGAGGTAATTTGATCAAGTTATGAGCATTTAATGAATTCACAATTTGCTGGTCTGAACTTCTAGAATACAGATTTTTATATCAGAATTGTAATTGTTCACTGTTTTGGCCTCATACTTCAGTTTTAGAGTGTTATATGATTATTAGAACTCATACTTCTCTTTCTAGATTCATTCTTTATCATTGTAAATTGTAATTTGCAGCTCATTTCTTATTGTACAAATTGTAAACAGTAGTACTGTTCCAGTTTTATTTGCTGCAATTGTTTTCTCTTCTTCTCAGATAAGGACCCCTGGATGGTTTACCGCCAGTGTGGATAATTTGATTGTAATACTCTTATACCCACTTCATAGTGGTGAATCCCCACAGCTCTGTGGATGCCCGCCGCAGCGGACGAATTGTTTTAATTGTAATCTTTTCCCCCCACTGTTTGGTGGTAGTGTGGAAATGCTTTTCATGGCTGGTTATCCGCCTATTCATTTCTAGTTTCAATTTAACACTCCGTCATATGTTAGCACCTCGCCCTCAGTGGGATCTTGAGTGCACATTCTTGACGTTGAGTAGTTCTTTCAAGTTTGATTTTCTATTTTGGAGCTAACGCTAATCAAGTTGGCTAAGTGCTGGTGGTGATGTGTTAATTTATCGAAAAAAATTGGTTAGCATATTTCCGCACGTTCTTAACCTTGGCATGGTTGGCTTTCCTCTTCAGTCGACTCAGTTGGTTTGTTCAATTTTGGCCTTGGGATGCATTTTTGGAGAGATAAGTTCATTTCATTTAAACAATGTTATATTTTAATGTTATAATACCCCCTTGGCCTAGTCTCATAACTTAATGTTGTGTTAAAAAGGTGGTCTTTAAGGGGTGGCACCTCATTGAGGTAATTTTATATTTATTAAGGTCAAAATTGAAGCTTTAAGTTGGATGCCTATCTTGAAGAGATGAATTTCATTAAAAAGTCAAAAATGAAGCCTTGAAGAAAAGTGACGCCATTTCTTGGAGGGAAAAGAATTAGGGTTTCTAGAAGCTTCTGGAGGGGTCTTCACAAAATTATAAAAGGAAGTCTTGGGTCTTCATTTGGGCATCCGATATCTTGAGTAATGTTATGCTGCCGAAATGGTGCTGGACTGCTTCGAGGAATGAATGCCTCCTAGCCTTGGCTCGACTTCGTGCTTGAGAGATAGCATCTAGTGGAGAGGTTTGCTTATTGAGTGGATTCTGTAGTGAGTTTTGCATTGTAGCCATTGAGTTTTGCATTGTAGTTGTTGTTTAAATAGTTGTAATTCAGTTATTTGCAAATTAATCAAAAATCTGGAGTTGCTGGAGTGTGTTGCAGATTGAAGTTTTGACTCATAACTCCTTGTGTGATTTTATTCTGGTTCTGGGTAGTTTACCCATGCATTTGCTAGTTAAGGGCGCCCCTCTCTGAGAAGTTTGGGATTTTTTAATGAAGTCATTTATTTTATAGAGCAAAATCGCCCTTCCCTTGTAGCTGTACCATTCTGTACTTGCATTGGGATTCGTGCAAAACTAAACACAGCAGATTGGAGTCATTTCATGGTTCTTAATTGGGTGCCATCATGTTAGGAAGATAATGCATCTAGTTTGAGGTCTTTAGGCTGAGTATTGACTGAGTTGTGAGCATTTTAGTGGATCCTAGGGTTGCTGGTTATGCATATTAAGTAGTTATTCTGTCATATCAGCTTGCGTAAAGTCTATCATTTGAGTTGGGTTTGGGTTGAAAATCTTTGTGATCATTGAGGAGACATTATACTATATTGCAGCATGGTTAGACTTTCTTATTCTATGTATTTGGCAGGAAAATCTCTAATTATTGTAAGCTGAACAATAGTACTGTTAGCAATCTTACTTCTCTTTATTGCATTGTAATACTTAGCATCTCCGTCATATGGTAGCTTCAATTCAATCTCAGGTTGGAAAGCACATTCTTGACGTCAAGTTACTTCAACATAATAGTTGGTAGGGATCCTCTGACCACATGCTCGTCGTTCTCCGACGCATTCTTGGTTAGAGTTCTTTGTATCAGCATTGCATTAAGACCCTCTGACCATATGCCTGTCGTCATCCAGCCCATTCTTGGTTAGAGTTCCTTTATCAGCATTGCATTGAGATCCTCTGACCATATGTTCACACCTTGCCCAACTTGGGATCCTGGTGTACATTCTTGGTTAGAGTTAAATTCCGCATCGTTTGGTTTAAGTGCTAACCCTAACGATTGTGTATTGCTCTGCTCGTTGTAATTGGAAAATTGAAAAAATTGGTTTAGTATATTTCATACTAATGCTGCGTCGATAAAGTTGTGGGTAGCCCCACTATCAATCAACACTGTGATGCGTTGGCCCTATTAAACTCCCCTAACTCGAAAGGAGTTAAATCGAGGAGTGTTGGATATGGTAGCAATGATACTACTCTTACCCTCTCCTTGAGGCTACTCCTCATCTGGGCTGCTGTCATCATTCTCATGAGAAGGTTCATCTTCACTGCTCTCATCCTCCAACACAATCTCAATAAGATGCACCTTGCCTTTGCCTAGGCAACGATGTCTTGGTTCCCAGCATTCCTTGCAATGATAGCAAATCCCCTTGATTCTACATTCTTGTCTATATGCCTCATCAGGATCAATCTTCTTGTTCCCCTTTTTCTGAAACGACTTCTTACCATTGTTCTTTTATGGGGTGAAGGATTTGGAAGGATTTTTGTTTTCAGGTGTGGAAAACTCCATATCTTGAGCTCGAGTGACTGCATCCTGTAGGGAATCAGGTTAAAAGCCTTAATCCAACCACATAGTGGTTCGGATAGACCCTTAATAAAGAGCATAGCCAAGCACTACTCCGATATGTCTGTCACCATGACTGCCAATCTCTGAAATTCTGTAATGTAGGTATCTACTGGACAATTCTGCTTCAATTGTGCTAACTCCCTGAAGTGAAGTTCAGGATCCTTTTGATCAAATCTATCTATCAACTTCTGTGTGAACTCCAGGTAGGATGTAATGTTGGCATGACCTAGTGTGACAAGCCCATGGTACCACCATTCATGAGCTTCTCCATCCAAGTGTAGGGTAGCATACTTAATAGCTTCAGCCTTTGTCATAGGATTAAGTTGGAAATAGGTATCCAACTTCTACACCCGAGCCTTGGTTGTGCATTTGCTAGACCCATCAAAGGAATGGATTGAAAGTTTCCCAACCTTCCACTGCAAGTCCTAGTTTTGTTGCCTCTTGTTGTTGTTTCTTGGTCGATTCCTGTGTTTGGTGTTGCAAAAGTCTACCAATGACATGGTAGCCTGAAACTCATCTCCCAAGGAATTGTATTCCCTCAAAAAGTCTGAAAATCCTTCTTCATGAGCTAGCTGCTCCTGATTTGCAGCAGCTTGTCCTCCTAGAAATTGAGGCATAAGAGGCCTCGATGTCACTTTACTAGTTGTCCTGGCATTGCTTTGTGTTGTGTCATTATTGTCATGTCCACTATTGTGACCATTGTGACCATTATTTCCATTGTTGTTCCCATTGTTCACAAGTTGTCTAAGAATTTGTGTTAGCTCTTGTCTACCCTTTGCCATCTTTTCCCTCAACTCTTGCTGCCCCCTGGCAAGATCATTAAGTATGTGTTGAGTGCTACTTTCCTCCATGAGTTCAAATGGACTCAATCCCTTCGTCAATCTGCTATAAGCAATATCAAATGGGCTGTCATCCGGAATGTCTGAAAATTCTTTGCTCATCACCCAATAGGCTGGCAAGAAAACTTACCACTGTAAAGTGCCTTGACAAATTTGATGTTTAAAGTCTGATTTTCTGCCTTGTGAATTTTGTCAAACACTTTTCTTGCAACTTCCAACTTGCTGATAATGTGTTTCAGTTTGTTTTGTTTTGATTGGTTTTGATGCCAATGATGTTTGGAAACTTGAAAATGAGTGCAAATGAAACTAAACAAATAACTAAGATGATATATATGAAATTCTGATGTAAAATGCATACCTATAGCCAAGAGACATTTTTGCAAACACTTGGCATGCAAACTAGACAAATGAAATGCAATTACATAAGAGAGGCATTTGGACAAATAATTTGAAAGCAAACTCCTTATCACTCCAATATCTATTTGCAACAATGTAAAGAGATTACAAGTTGGCTGTATGATGCTAACATTAATGTCAAATTATTCCTTAAGACTGAAAATGCAATTTGCTGCAAGTACACAGCATTGCATTGAGTGCTCTTTGCCAATAAATGTTTGCAATACAATGCCTCGTGTTGCTTACAATAATAGACAATTCCTATATGCAAATACCAACTAAATGCAATATATAAACTGAAATGGAGGAACCTGGAAGTGCATTAGCAGCTAATGATCAATTTGATTGTCTTGAAATAAGACTTCTTTAGCCTCAAAAGTGCAGCACCCTTCTTCTTATATGCAAGTCGCCTCTTTGGAATTTTCTGAGAATTTTTATTGCTCTCCTTCATGAAATCGCAGCCATCCTCAAAGCACCCAGCTTGACATAGAAATTCGAATTCTTGGCAGCCAGCATAATGTAAATCGAACTCTCCACCTTTATGATCTTTCTTCAACCAAATCGTCCTCCATAATACTGAAAATTGCTTCAACAAAATCTTCAAGATTGAATATTGAATCGATTTCTTCTCCACCAACAAAATTTGGCCAAAGGCCACAAAATTTTGCCAAATGGGAAAGATTGCAACTATCTCCCACTCCCTTCCAGCTAGGGTTGATATTGCACAATTGAAACTAGCACCATAGAGGCTTCAAACTCTTAGGCATGATGTCAAGCATTCAAGCTCTCCAACACAAGTATGTGAATATGCAACTCAAGATGTCTCAAATGCTCTCCAAAAGCTCATTTTAAAGAAATTACAATCACCTCCAAGAAGCTTCTAGAATATTTTATTCTTTTATTATTTAAGTGACTTTTTGATATAACATTTTATTTTAGTCATTTTATTAAATTAATTAAATATAAATTCACCTTATGATATTTATTTTTGAGATAACTTTATAAATAATTAATTTAATAATTTATTCCCTTATTTCTCCTTTTAGCATTCGGGAATAATAAAGGCTAAAATAATGTCCTAGTAGCCATCAAAAAGGGGACATTACAATTTTGGAGCTTATCATGCAAAAATATTTGACTTTGTTTGCATCACACAGAGAACTCCTAAAAAATAGGGCAAAAAAAAAGCATGACTATGAGGATAATTTTTAAAAAAATTCTAAGTGAAGATGACTTGGGTGCCTTCTTTGAAATAAGGCGCCCAACTTCACCAGAGATAGTTTATTTTTCAAAATTTTCAAATTTCACTCGCCTTTGCCTCCATTGAAACCTGTTTTTGACTTTGATGATCTGTCAAATTGGCATTGTCAATTGATAATCTCTGTTTGACCATGGCAATCGCATCTTTGACCACTGTTGAAGTGATTCCTAGCTTCATTCTGGCATCTGACGATGTTTGATTGTGATTGTATACCTGGAAACTGCTAACAGAGGAGTAATGAAAGAAAAAACGGATGGAGCGATAAAAGTTACTAAGGCATGAAAAGAAAGGTTCCCTCATTGAAAAAAGGTGCCTAGCTTTGCCAGTGCTAGAAACTTCTTTGAGATTTTCAACTTTTTTCGCTTTTTGTGCTACCAGAAGTTGGTACCCCCTATTCGGGCATCACGTTCTCCCAATTTGTGAATAACTGAGAGTAAATTCTGTGATGGCCCGGTGCAAAATTTGCTCTAAAATTTCTGTATTGTTCCCTTGTAATTTTTATCAACAACTGATGCGTGAGCTGTTATAATTTCCGATTGTTCATTGGTTTGAAGAGAGCTCATATATATGCTGTCAAGATGTTTTGTATGTTTCCAGGTATCACTGTAAAGTCCCTGACTTGTAGTCTGAGAATTTATTGAGTTTGTCTTTGTTTGAGTGATTTCCGTTTAACCAGTTGATATGATTCAATATATGCAAATCTAACAAACAATAGAGTGTATAGTTGAGCAAGGACAATGCTAAATGCATTCAAATGCTATTTCATCTAATTCAAAATACTTGTAGGTGTTCCCAATAAAATGGTCCAGTGCAGATCCACATAGACAAGTCTACAACTACATTCATGGCTCCACACATAAGCATTGACAGTACACACAAGTGATTGGAAACTGACTACAGCAGACTGTAATGTGATTTCTGAGTGCAATAATCATTACAATGTCTGAGCAGCAATCAACCAAGGAACATCTAATGCTGTAGCAGACTATTGGCTATTTGGGCAATGCAATACATATCATATTTTGAACATCACTGTTACAATATTTCATTCCCAGGTTGACATATGATTTCACAAGCTCACCCAATACTAGAACGGAGTCCAAAAGATGCAGAGCTGATAAAGGACTGAAGGACTCATACAATGTCAGATTGCAGCAAATAAGAAGTTATTCTATCTCCAATGCTCAAAAGACTTGCTGCCTAATGCACAGAAACTACACAAGGCTGTAACAGCAGTTTTGATTGAGTTTATATTAACTGCAGTTTACAATAAACATTCTCAAAATAAACAGTATGTTCTTAGACTCCCAACGAAGCATTCAAATGAACTTACAAGCACAACAATGCCCAGATATGGTGAATAGAATGTCTCAGACCTGGTTGTAGCTTGTCCTCAACCTGAAAGTGATGGAGTCGGTCTCATAATCACCTTGTAAACACTACCAGCAGCTGCAATGTCTTCTTAGTAGTCGAATATCTTATATATAGGTGTGCTTTGCCTTATAAACTCCAAACGCACTTTCCAAAGGTCTCCAACATCAGCCACGTCCCTGCTGTATGAGAAGAGAATGGTCTCTTCCTTTTGCAAACACGTGTTTACTCACAGCTCACCCAAATACTCAAAAACGTGACTCAATCTATGTTCTTATGTGGGATTTATCAGTGTCTAGAGTAAATGCATAATACTACTGTAGCAAAATCACTGTAGCGTCGTCACTATTCACGCACTGTAGCGCCGTCACTGTTCATCGATGCTATTCGCGCACTGTAGCGCCGTCACTGTTCATCGTTACTATTCGCGCACTGTAGTGAAATCACTGTAGCAACAAAAATTTGATCTCAAGCTGAAAATCGAATTCTTCAAATTCTGGAGATGAACTCTTCAAAATCTGAATTCATTTTCTTTAATCTCTTTCAAAATCTCGACTCAAGAGGGCTGAGAATGAATGCTACCAAAATGCATATATTTCCCTTTCAAGACTTCAACTATGCCATGCTAGGAGTGATGTTCCACACTCGAAACAATGGCTGCTAGGGTTTTCCAAACCCGAAGACCAGGAAGCTCGAGCTTTC
>VDFB02151010.1:0-26881 GCA_007258455.2 Sequoia sempervirens
CTTCATTTTATATACTGTAAGAACCCTTGCAAACCTGAACTGAATTTTTTTACTTTTTGATGCTTGAGAAATTTCGTCAAACACTTCTCATGTAACTTGACCAGTTGCTGTTTGATGTTTCTTTTTGTATTTTATCATGTGGTGCATAAAAGCCTATAGCTAAAGTATGCAGAGGACTTGAGAATGCAAGACATATGTAGTGCAAGTTTGTTTACCTAGATTCTATGATGACTAAGAGTAGATGCAACTACTAGACGCCTCTGATTTGCAATTACTGTCATCAGGCATTTTCACCAACACTTAACATGCAAACTGCCCACTTCTAAAATTATAGTATATGACAATTGCAAAGTCTTTGACTATTTACAGCACTTTGTAAATATCTTCTATAGATGATTACAGTGCAACATGAGGTAGCAACCAAATCAACACTAATATGTATCACAACAGCGATGCAATGATGATAAGGTACCAATGTAAATGCTGTATCAGCAGCAATACAAATGCCATTACAGATTCAGTGCTAACAGATGGACCATGGGAAGAGAATAGTCGTCCCTTAGCTGGAAGAAATATGCTGACTCAGCAACTCCACATTGCATCAAATATAGGAACTATCTTGATCGGTTCTCCTACCTATGAGTATGCCAAGCTGAACAACTTCACACGCCTTTCTGGGAGTTTGATTGAAGGCTGCGACCAAGTCTTCAGCTACTGATGCTGCGATATTCTTGTCTCTTTGAACTGCCGACCAGTCTCACCAATCTTCCGTGCCAGCTCTAGAAGACTTGAATTCGTCTTTCATTTGATTTCTTGTCTTTATCTCCTCTAAAACTGCTCCCGACAGGTCTCAGTGAAATCGGTTCCTCTGACTTTTGTCTTTATCCTGCTGCTTAATAAGAATCGAACCTTTTGAGATAATAAAGTTTTGCTATTATATCATTTGTCTTTATTGATAAAGACACAGAATTTCGATTTCCTTATTCACTTTGCAATTCGTCTTCAAAGGCCCGATAATTATTTCTCAATAATCGACGCCAGAATAAGAGAGATGATTTTGTCCTATTCTGCCTTGTCTCTTTCTACAGACGTGTCTCCAAAGCAAGTCAAAGAACTCCCAACTCGATTTTATAATGCCTGCAGATATTCTTTTAAAATCTGGAAAGACGTCCTTGCTCAACTCGCTATGGGAAGCGCTCCCGATCATATGCGTATGATGCGATTTTTTCTTCTTTGACACCCGTTCCTTTGTTTCCTCTATTTGTCTTTATCTGAAACTTGCGTCCTCCAAGGTAACTCATTTGTCTTTTCCTCCTATCATTGACCTCAGATATCGAACTAAACACATGAACATATCCTGTTATTAGCAACGCTTGAGCTTCAATACTTAACGGCACCTTGAATGCAAATTATAATATATTTTCTCCAAGTCGATTTATATGCTGAGACGTCTCAAATATTCCTTGTCATAGAATATCAATACTTGCCGCACAAGACAGTTCCTCTTGGCACTTGCGTCTCTTCAAAGATATTCGATTTGTCTTACTCAAATCGGTTGAGACTTATAAGATGTAGACGCCACTATTCAAGCAGCTCCTGACAACTTGGTCTTCAAATATTTGCATAAATAAAATGTGATTCTTAAAGCGGCGCTTCTTCTTTTATTCGACTTTGTGTTGGAGCAAGCAAGCAGAAAGCTCTCGAAAAGTCACTGGCTTCCAACATACTGCATATCTCCTGAATATTAAAATCTCTAGTTATAGACGCGGTTTCATCAAGAGATAAACCACGAATTGCTTTATCTGCTTAAAGAGAATACCATGTTTTGACTTTAAGAGCTCCCGTCAATAAGTCTTCAACCCTTTAACCTGTAGAAATTTAACTGCCAAGATATCCAAACAATCGAAACCTTCAGCAATCCCAAATTTGGCCAAAGGCCATTAAATTTGGCACAGCAAACCTGTAGAAATAATTTGTAGCAATTGAACTTCCCAACAGGCTGGCAAGATCCAGGCTCTGATACCACTGTAATGAGCCAAACTAGATTTGACTCAAAAACCCCAATTTTCTGCCCTAAATTTTCAGATTTTTAATTTAAAATAAAAACTTCTGTAGAATCTATTCTGAAGATATGAAATTCCAGCACAATAACTGCAAAAATAATCCAGCTTTTGCATTTAATCATAAATAGTTGCAATAATACATCAGCTATGGCAACTTACAGATACAAATATATTTTGCAGCAATACAACAACTACTACAAATCTAACAAATCCTCATAAATAGATTGAATCTGAAGCACAAAGTGAGACACCTGAATGATATCTCCAACGAACAATGGGTTTTCGTCTATTGCCTCCAAGCTCGAGGGATTCCGTCCTCAAACCTGCTGAAAGCCAAAGCCTCCCTGAATTCTCCAAGATAAAGTAATAACCAAACATATACCAAGCATCCTCAAAAGTAGTCTCTTCACTTCATTATATAACTTCTTTTTTGGAGTTTCTCATCCACCTGGCCAGTGTGGGATAAATGACCCTTTTTAAAATAAAGTGACTTTATAATAAAACATTAACTTTTAATTTAATATTCACTTTATAAATAATCTTCAGGCATTAAAATAAAAGATTAGTTGGACTCGGAAAACCATGTGCAATAGCTCATTGGAAAGGTCTCAACGAGACGCTTCAAGTCCAATACTAAAAATATCAATTCCCTTGCCCACTATTGACTTACTAAAAATAGTAAGACCTTCAAAAACCCCATCAGACGAACTCAGTTTGGCCTAAACTTGAAATTGCCTAAGCCAAAAGATCTCAGGATCCCTCCAAAGTCCTTGTTAGCCCTCAGGACCAAGTTAGAATAGGCTAACAACGCATCATATCATGTCTGGCTAGAAAGGGGACATTACAAGGAGTTTTTGAAGAGTCTTGAAGAGGGAGAATGCAGATATGTTATTGTGGGGAAACCAATTTCCAATGCAGCAGCTGATGAGAGAGAAAAGGTCCCTGTTGAAGTGCAGACCCTATTGGATAAGTATGAGAACATAGTGGTGGATGAGTTGCCAAATACCTTGCCTCCAATCCGTGATGTCAGCCATCATATTGATCTAATTCCTGGTGCAAGTCTTCCCAACAAAGCTGCTTACAGAATGACACCTCAACAAAATGAGATCAAAAATCAGGTCCAAGAATTGCTGGACAAAGGTTTGGTGAGAAAAAGTCTTAGCCCATGTGCTGTGCCAACTGTTTTGGCACCCAAAAAGGATGGTGAATGGAGGCTCTGCACAGATTCAAGAGCCATTAACAAAATTACTATCAGGTACAGATTTCCCATACCTAGAATAGAAGATCTTATGGACAATTTGGCAGGGGCAAGATACTTTTCAAAGATAGATTTTTTTTTTATTCAAGGGGTAAACGCTTTTGATCGGAGCTATGAACCTGATACAACCATTCAACAATACCACCCCAACGGGGTTTGAACCTTGGTGGCAAGAACAACAATGCCACCTATAAACCATCACACCATGCCAATACCGGCTACTTTTCAAAGATAGATTTAAAGAGTGGCTATCACCAAATAAGAATTAGGGAGGGTGATGCATGGAAGACAACTTTCAAAACTAACGAAGGCCTCTATGAATGGTTGGTGATGCCCTTTGGGCTCACTAATGCCCCTAGTACATTCATGAGACTCATAAATGAAGTGTTGAAGGATTTCATGAGCAAGTTTTTAGTAGTGTACCTAGATGACATCTTGGTATTCAGCAAAACAAAGGAAGACCATTTGGAGCACTTGGATAGAGTGTTGGGAAAGCGGCATGAAGAAAAACTGATGATTAACCTCAAGAAATGTGAATGGATGAAGCAAGAGTTGGTATATTTATGTTTTGTGATCTCAGGAGGTGAATTGAAGATGGATCCTAAGAAGGTTGAGGCCATACTTAGTTGGCCAACTCCTAGGACAATTGGAGAAGTCAGGAGTTTCCATGGTTTAGCAAGCTTCTATAGGAAGTTTATAAGGGGTTTTAGTCATGTTGTTGCATCCATGATACCATCAAGGGGGAGAAGAAAGGCAGATTTCAATGGACCAAGGAAGCTGATCAAAGTTTTGAGTATTTCAAGCAAAAGGTAGCACAACAACCAATACTTAACTCTTCTTGATTTTGAGAAAGTCTTTACTATTGAATGTGATGCTAGTAGTTTTGCTATAGGGGCAGTGCTTAGTCAAGATGGAAAACCAATTGCATTCTTTAGTGAAAAGTTGAATGAGGCTAAGAAAAGATACTCATCTTATGATTTAGAATTATATGCTATCGTGCAAGCCCTTAAGAAATGGAGGCACTACTTGTTGCCTAAAGAATTTGTGGTGTTTACTGATAATCATGCCTTGAGTTTCCTGAATAGTCAAGAGAAATTGAATCATAGGCATATGAAGTGGGCTGAGTATTTGCAGGCTTACACATTCACTATAAAACATAAGAAAGGGCAAGCTAATAAGGTGGCTGATGCTTTGAGCAGGAGGACAGCATTAGTACAAGAGGTGCAGCTCCAAAGTGTGGGTGTAGACTCACTAAGAGGCGTATCATGGAGGACAATATGTGTGTGGTTAATGAAATTAAGTAGATGTAAAGACTTTGGAACAGATTAAAAGATTTTATTATTGGCCCAAGATGCACTTGGATGTAAAGAAGTTTGTAGAAGGTTGTGTCATCTGCCAAAGGGCTAAGGGAACAAGCTCAAATGCTGGTTTATACCAACCTTTGCCAACACCTAGCAGGCCATGGGAAGCTATAAGCATGGATTTTGTCCTAGGTCTGCCAAGAACATCAAAAGGGTATGATAGCATATATGTTGTGGTAGACAGATTTAGCAAGATGGCACACTTTACTCCTTGCAAAACCACCAATGATGCCTCTCATATTACAAGCTTATTCTTTAAAGAAATTGTTAGAATACATGGGTTGCCACTGTCCATAGTTTCTGACAAAGATTCAAAGTTTATTGGACATTTTTGGAGAACATTGTGGAGGAAATTGGGAACCAATCTGACCTACAGTTCTGCCTATCATCCTCAGACAAATGGGCAAACTGAGGTTGTCAATATGTCTTTGGGAAACCTACTAAGATGCCTGACCAAGGAGCACAAGCAAGCTTGGGATCTGATATTACAACAGGCTGAATATGCATATAATGACTCAATCAACAGGACTATTGGAAAACGTCCCTTTGAAGTTGTGTATGTAATGCACCCTAGGGGTGTCTATGAATTGAGAGACTTGAGTGGGGTAAACAATAGGAGTGCTCAAGGAGAAGATTTTGCTGTGGCCATGCATGATGTCCATAAACAAGTTAAGGAAACCCTTGAAAAGAATGTGGATAGATACAAGCAGAAGGCAGATTTGAAGAGAAGGGATGTACAGTTTAAGGTGGGTGATGAAGAGAAGGGATGTACAGTTTAAGGTGGGTGATTTAGTATTGGCACATCTGAGAAAGGAAAGATTGCCTAAGGGGAAGTACTCAAAACTGATGATGAAGAAAATAGGGCCTTGTAAGGTGATCCACAAGTATGGAAACAATGCTTATGAAATTGAACTCCCACAAGGAGTGGCCATATCACCTATTTTTAATGTGTCTAACTTATATCCCTATAAGGGATCTGTGTTTGTAGGAGAAGCAGGTGAACCTGAGGATGCTAATGAAGACTGGATCAAGGACCTCCCACCTACTCAACCTATGCAACTTGAAACCATTCTAGATTCAAGGGAGGTGAAGAGAACAAGGAGAAAAGTTTATAAGGAGCATTTGGTCAAGTGGCTTGGACTTCCTGAAGAAGAAGCAACCTAGATGTTTGGAGAAGACATTGCAAAACATAGGATAGTTGAAGATCTTATTTCATCAGGAGGATGAAATTTCTCCTTTCTGGGTGTATGGTGTAGGAGCACCAACTAAAATTCTAAGTTTTGTGGTATCATAGGTTTTAGGGGTGACAATTTTTGTTTTGAATAAGGTCTTGTAAGACCATTGGTGGTGATCTAATAGTGTTTTAGGTTGGTATGTTAAGTGGTGTTTTGTTTTCAAAAAGTGGTTCAAGGGAAGAATGTACATTCCGAACTCCGAGGAGTTAAGAATATCGTGTGGAAAGAAGTTCATTTTGTACCATATTCAGGATGTCTTGGAGTGACAAAACTTCTAGCGGATGTGAAACCACTATATTTTTGGGAAGGAATGAAGAGGGATACTGCAAGATTTGTAGCCGGATGTCTAGAATGCTATAGGGTGAAAGCAAATCATCATCACTTGACAGGACTTCTATATCCTCATTAAATTCTAGAGTGGAAGTGGTAGATCATCAGTATGGATTTTGTACAAGCCCTTCCTATGTCTAGAAATAGGCATAATTCTATTCTGGTAGTGGTTGATAGACTCGCCAAAGTGGGTTATTTCATTCCTAGGAATTTGACAGATGGAGCACTGGTCATAGCCCGTAAGTTTGTTTAGGAAGTGTTTAGGTTGCATGGAGTTTTTGAAAAGATCATCTCAGATAGGGTTGCGCACATGACATCAAGGTTTTGGCAAACCTTATTTTCTTCACTAGGAACTCAATTGAATATAAGCTCAACTTATCACCTTGAGATAGATGGTTAGATGGAAAGGGTAAACCAAGTTTTGAAGGATTTGATGAGGATGTATTGCATGGATCAGCAATACAAGTGGGAGGATTATCTTCTGTTTGTAGAATTTGCTTACAACAATTCCTATCATTCCGCAATAAAGATGGATCCATTTGAAGCATTATACAAAAGAAAGTTTTGAACTCCTATAAGTTGGGATAAGCTAGAAGATAGGATTAGCCTTGGTCCGGAAATGTTGTCTGAAATGGAAGAGTAGATCAAGAAGGGATTACCGGAGGCGAATGATAGGCAAAAAAGCTATGTTGATGCTAAGCGTATATCGAGACATTTCTCAATAGGAGAAAAAGTACTTTTGAGAGTCACCCTAGAAGAGTTCTATAAAGTTTGGAAAGTCATCCAAACTAGCTCCTAGATATGTGGGTCCCTTTGAATTTTTCAAAGTGATCAACCCGGTTGCCTACATAATTGCTCTACCACCAACTCTTGCTCAAATGCACAATGTGTTTCATGTGTTTATCTTAAAAAGTATATAACAGGTGTTATTGCATACCCAGTTGGAATTCTCTACAAGTATGGGACAAGGGTGGTAATGATCAAGCCTCTCAGAGTGCTCGAAACACGCAGGCTACACTTGTGTAACAGAGAGGTCACAAGTGCAAGGTCCAGTGGGACCAGTATGTAGAGGACAGTGCTACATGGGAGGACTATAATGAAATTAGTCAAAAATTTCCTCTTTTATTTCATGTCTCTTCAAAACTCTGAAATAATGAATAAAGGAAAGAAACATCGAAGAGAAGCTTGCATCGAGGAGACATGAATAAAAGAACATTTCAGAAGGACTCTCGAAGGAGATGGTTACAAGTCTCTCAAAACTCAAATACCGAAACAATATAAGCGGTAAAAGAAACCAGGGATAAAGTTTTGGAAGGACCATATGATATCGAAGAAGAAGTAATCACATGTAAACTTCAAAACTTCAAAAGAAACGACACAAGAATGTCGATGTCATGTCCGTTTTTGGCGAACATCCCGGTGATAAGTGAGATTGGCCTATCCATAAGACCCTCGTAAGAATTTTTGTGAGTGGTTAGAGAGATGCGTTTGAGACTTTCAGCTGTGTCCAGTTAGCGGTTTGATCAATTAGCTTTTCGTTAGAACTCATTGAGAACATTTGCGAAGTGCTATTTTTAGCGGTTCTGGCGAGCGAGTAAGGACCACTGCTATTTTTAGCAGCGTATAGCTGGCTGACATCGAGGATTCACTTGAGTTAGAGCTTGAGGAGCGAACCGTAAAGCGGATGATAGCAGGCGAGATATTAATATTTAATTATATTAATTAAATATTAATTAATTAATGATTATATTATAAAGTTATAATTTTTAATTATAACTTAAGTTATCTGCCTTGAGGGGTGCGCCCATCATCAGGAAGGGGCCAGTTGGACATTTAAATTAATATTAAAATATTTGACAGGAAACTATTGAAAATAATAAAAGAATTAAAAGTCAATATTTTAATAATTCCCTATTATTAAGGAATTCGCCCTTTTGTGAGGATAAAGGGTTTTGCATTGAAAAATGAGCCATTATTACAGTTGTTGAATCAGGAATTGATCAAGTCATTGCCAGAGCACTGAGACTTTAGGGTTTCATCTCGAAATCGTCGGAGAACGAGCCATCTCCTTCGAAGCAGTTCAGAGGATGTGAAATAACATCTGATTTATTGCCAGTTGAGAAATTTCTTCATTCAGGAGAAATTACAGAGCATCACAGTCGATACAGACATCAGAGATTACTGTTTTTGCAGAGCTTCATCATATTTAATCATTCAGAATACCTTCTATTCACAAAGACGCATATTCTTGAGAATCTGGAGAGTTCTGAGAAGGGCCGTACAAATCATAAATGCATGCAGCAGGGCCGTACTTCTGTACCAGGGCCGTACCTTCATCAAGTTGCATCTCACAGACTTATTCATCTCCAGAGATCTTGTCAGGGGCTGAGCCAGAGTATATCCATTCACCAGAGCGTACTTTTCACAGAGATCTTGAGAGATTTACAGGAGCCGTACTAGATGTTCATTGCTGCTGTGTAGAAACAGGCCGTACCAGCTGTGTACTTGGCCGTACTATTTAAGAAGGCTACACTATGGTCTCCAGAGCCAACACCTTCAGCTTCTATCTTCTGGGATCATCTGCCAGGGCGTACCAAACCACTTCCAAAGGTTCAGACATGTGACACATACCTTTTGCATTTATTATTGTTGCAGCTGTACCTTCTTGACAGGCCGTACCTGTTCAAAAACACATGTTTGTTCATCTTTGAGAAACGCCTTTGAGATCTACTTCAAACTTCTTTCATTGGAGGTGCCAACCACCAGGGAATCATCTGGAATCAACGTTTTGAGGGAGGAGAGCATTATTAATCTCAGCCGTACATTTCTGTACCTTCAGTTGCAGCAAATACCAGGTTCTTAAAATATTGCAAATTCATTGTTTTTATTGTTGCATGTATCTGGGTATTCTTGTAATCATTAGAGAAGATCAAATAAAGATACTGGCGTCCATATTTCCTCATTTCCAGAGCTATTTGAATTTATTTAGAATTTCTATCAATTTATTGCAAAATCGTTACTTTCCATTATTGCATTGAAAACACAAAAAAATCACAAAACTTCAGAAAACGTCAGAAAACCTAAAAATATCAGTCAAAGCAGAGCAGGAAACTTAGGGTTTTCTACGATCGAAGGGAGAACAAGATATCGATGAGAGTGTAAGTAAATTCTTTTCGACACAATGAAAAAGTATTTCTCACCTAGCTGACATGACTGGTGTGGCTTTCGAAGAGACAACTAACATTAATGCCACCATCAATTAGCAAGTTGGCAGGGATGAGATTTATGAACTAGAGTCGATAGAATGTGCTAAATCTTGATATATCTTGCTTGTAAGATCTCAGAGTCTAAATGAATTGAAGTTGAAAGTTGGAGGACACGGAATCGAGCGATAGTGAGAAGCTCAGAGAAGGCGACACTGGTTCAAGTAAGTATCCAATGTTGGAGTACAGGAAACACTGAGAGGGAGGTGAATCAGTGTTTCAATAATCAATTTCAACTTAATGATTCTTCAAAACACTTAAACTCTTTGAAAACAATAAATGTTCAGTTTCAAGAGTATAATCATATGTGATAACCAAACTTCAGATTCTTAAACACCATGTAAACTCAAATGCTACAATGTAAAAAAGGAAATAGCAAGACCAAAAAGCATCCACAAAAGAATCATAACATAGTGTTTTTCATGAGTGGAAAGCCCTCATAGGGATGAAAAACCACTCGTAAAATGTCTCACTGGCTTATCAAAATGCCTCACTGGCAGAGCTTCACTAGCTACAAAATGCCTCATTGGCTATAGTTTATGCCTCATTGGAAAAGTCTCACTGGTGTAATGTCCCCTATCCAGTTGGTCTTTAAGTTTTCCTTTATACCTATAAATAATGAGATCCATTTTGCCAATAAACATTAAGCTTGAGACATATATAAAATGTTGCTCCTTTGGTTAACTTTGATGATTAATATTAGTTTAAGGGTTTGATCATGTAAGAATGCTACTGCTTGATCACAATTCTGTAAAGAAGTATGAATGGGGTAACGGCCTCTAGGTGGGGAGATGGAGAATGTGGTAGGGTTGCTATCTCGGCTTTTATCACCCTAGACCAAGGTGATGAGGATGTAATTGGCTGAGGTCTGTAATTGAGTGTTGTTTCCGAGTTTAACCTTGTGCGCATGCAATGTAAGGTGTTGTATTTGATATTGGCTAATTATCTATGTAGCTTGTATCCAAATGGTTAGAGGCTCCCTAAGAGCACATTAAATCTTTAAGAAGGATATGTAATTCCGATCGATGTCAATTGTAGGGCCCAACTGTGTCCTGAGTACTCCTTGTACCGATTCCTTGATAGTAGTTTAAGTTGGGCTATTTAAACTTACCACTGAATTAGTGGCTGATCGACTCCCTCGAGCACCGGTCTGCTGTTATTGAGAATTCCCTTGTCTTGAAGATAAAAGATATTGCAATAGAGCCTTGGTGAGTGTGTGGCAGTCCTAAGGATGAGTCGAAGTTCCCAAAGCATAAGCAATGGCTTCTTTAACGTCTTATGGCCTCCACGTTACCATCAACTCCTTGAGTAAGTTTCCACCTTTCTAAAAAGAATTGTGGCGGGTTTTAAATGCCACACAAGCTTTGAATAGGGTTGAAGACTTCAAATAATCTTCTCGTCTGAGAGTCAAAATTCTTCTGTTCTAGCCTCCCTGCTTTCTTCACACATCGTAATCCCCTTTAATATCCCTCACGCCTCAATGGGCAATTTTCTTGAAAAGGGATGACTCTTCATATTTGCTAATTGTTAAAATAATCTGCTGTCTTTACTAATTTCGGCTCTCCTTTGTGAAGCTTGATTTACTTAAGTCATGGGATGTAATGTTCTATAATATATTTTATGATCATTTTTTTTTTTTTTAAGAATAAAAGGTGTAGTGCACCCATATTATTACGGGTAAATGCTTTTGATCGGAGCTATGAACTGGGTACAAGAAACCACAAGAAACAACCAAACCCGTGAGCACATTGGCCCAGCGAAGGCACAAGGCCTGCGAGCACTTTGCACTTTGGCCTAGCGAGGGTTTGAACCTTGGTGGCCGTCACTACAACCAAGTGACTTGACCACCGAACCACGCCCTTATCGGCTTTATGATCATATTTATTATTTATATTTGATGATTATAATATTTATTAGATAGTATATACTTCTTATCCTAGTATTATCTATGAATTGCCTTTATTATTTTATATCAATTTCATATATTTGAATTGCTAATATTAATATTTTTAATATTTATTAAGTTGTTAGTATCTATATTTTAATATTTATATATATATTTATAATTACCATATTATCTTATGATAATGGTAATTATAAGAGTGTTAAATCGATAATATTCTCTTTTGTAATTTTAATTTGCATCTTGTTATTCATTTGATTTAATCATGTGTATTTCAATGTTAGGGATTTTAGCATTGTAGTTTCGGGGACATGACAGTTCTCCCCTCCCAAATTTGCTTGTCCTCAAACAACTTATAACTTTTTTCCTTAATGTTCTCAATCTCTTGATATTCTTGTCTGGTATAACTGTCTTAGCCTAGGAAAAGATTGTAACATCTTGTTACACTTAATCTCTTTTTAGGCCTTTTGGATACCTCATTCTTAAGTATACCCAACCTTATAATCCTGGAAAAGATTGTAATATTTTGTTGTACTTAATCTCTTTCCAGGCCTTCTAGATATCTTATTTTTAAGTATACCCAACATTATAATCCTAGAAAAGATTGTAACATTTTGTTGTACTTAATCTCTTTCGAAGCCTTCTGAATATTTTATTTTTATGTGTATCCAACCTTATAATCCCGAGAAAAGGTTGTAACACCTCTTCCCAGGCCTTCTAGATACCTCATTCTTAAGTGTATCCAGCCTTATAATCCTGGAAGCGAGTTTCTACTTCACAGGCCTTATGGATACCCTATATTTTGGTGTATCCATCCTTAAGATCCTTGGAAGGACCTTGGCTCTGCCTAGGCCTTATGGATACCCTAATTGGGTATATCCATCCCAATTCTTATATGCATTCATCGTTGTAATGTAATATTACATATTATCCTCAAAGGATGTTCTTGCAAGGGAAATAACTCATTAACTTATATTGAAAATATTACATACCATAGGGTCATTATGATTTTCCCTTTTGGTAGGAGTTTCTCTTGTCTCTTCATTCGATGCTTCTTCTATTTTATGTATTTGTCCCTTCTTGTATTGGTGGTCTTGTCCCCAAGGTTCTTTTCCTTTGAAACATAAACCTCTCTTCATTAATCCTTCCCTTTGTTTGATTGCTTCCTTGTTATGGCATTGGTGTCCCATAATCCATGGTTCTTTGCAAAAGTAGCATGCTCTTTCTTTATTATCTCTTCTTTATTGGTCTTGTTTGGGTTGTGACTTGAATGAGAGGTTCTTAGATTTTTCAAGCAAATACACGTTTGGGACAGCAAATTGTATGAAGAAGACAAACATACAACATATGATCATCCAAAATACACTGAACAAAGTGAATAGATATTGACTGGCAAAGCTTTTGAAGGCAGTAAGGCTCAGCAATTTTGTTATAGTAATAACGGTTAAAATACAATGAGCAAGGTTGTTTTTATTTGTAGACAAACATAGTAGGAGGGAACCCTAAAATCTCCTTGTGTTAACAAACAGTTCTTGCCAATCTGCAAGATTTATTCCTATGTCTAAACAAAGGTAACTAACAGTTAACTGATTCTAAAACTAAAACTAACTCCAATTGTACAATAGGTGTCTCCAAAGATAGACATGCATGAAAGGTGGATAGTCAATTAACTTGGAAAAGGCGTCAAGTTTAACTGTTGTTTTAAATCCTATCTTTGGAGGTAAATGCACGTCCCAATTGGTAGTTCACTCTTCGTCAGCAACTTGAGCAATCAAGTCCTCCAAGAAGTTGTTAACTCCTTCTATGTTTGGACAACTAATACTCTTTTGAATGATGTCATGCATCTACAACATCACTGCGCCATCCTTAATTTGATTCTAAAAATCCCTTATCCCTTCATCTGCTTCATCAAACTTCGCTGACATGGCTGCAACTTGACTCAACTTGCAATCAACAGGGCCACTGCTGAAAATACTACGGATGAGGTCCTGAAATTTTGTCTGTACTGCAGCGAGCTCAATGTACTCACCATCTTCACACTGGTATTGGCAAAGAATAGATGTCACCAATGTTATTACAAACCTAAGAGCACTTGTCACCTTTTTTCTGCACTCAGCCAATTCTACAGAGATCGTATCGTAAGCTTTTGCCTTGTAGACAAGTTGTTCTTTCCAAGTGAAAAGCTTCTACTTGTTCTCCTTAGCAGTGACTAAATAATACGCCATTCTCAAGTCTAAAATGGTAATCTCATCTCAAGTCTTCTTTTTTGCTCTGCTTTGCTATAATTCTTGGGTTTATGAGTGAAGGCTGTGGGCATTGTTCTCAATTGGTACAACTTTGCAAGTATGAACCGACCCTTGGTGACGAACTCTTCCACCCAGTCTCTCAGGTGTTTCCCATAAACAACCAACTAGCTTAGTTGATTTTGTTTTGCAGGTAATTCTAGCATTTGTGGAAGCAAGGCGGTGACGTGTGAAGTACCATGAAGGAGGTTGGAGATGTATTGCTGCAACTGCTGATTTTCAGTCTTGAGGGCTGCCTTGTCTTCACCATCTTTGAGCACTATTTCCTTCAAACTAACTGTCGCAACCTCGAAGAGGTTTACATCAGCTTGTCATGTACTTCTACCAAGGTTGGCTTTGACCAATGTGAAATCATCAGCCTCAACATCGTTGGCATCCTTGTCAACTAGTGGCGTTGCAATCTCGATGACCACCTCATTTTTAGTGTTCTTCTCCACGCGGACTTGCTTCTTGAGTTTCTTATTAGATGTGTCTTGGTAGACATTGTCAAACTTTGCAAAGTCCAATTGGTAAGAAGGCTTTCTTCTTTTCCTACGCAAGATGCTCTCAAGCCAAGTCGAAGAGTCTCAACTAACTTCGTTGGGAGGATTAGTTCTCATCTCATCAACTTCTGATGAGTGAGCTGGTGTGGAGATGTCATGAATTGGCGAATCGGGCTCTAAGTCAATATGAATTAGAGACGACTGCGATGGTGACGAAATAAGAGGCTCTACTTCTACTTTTGGCACTACTTCCACTATATATGTGGTTGTGTCCATTTGTTTTTCTTGCTGATTTATATCAGCAACTTTCATCTTTTCCCTCGAATGCCTTGACATTCTGCTGTTCTTTGAACCCTTTGGAGGATGAAGCATCACTTTCACTTTGGGTTTCCACTTAGAAGTAGAAGGTAGTGTGGTGGTAACTAGTGGCAGCTCTATAATTGGAGTGACTACCTTCTGTGTCCTCTTGCTATCTAGGAATAGCCTTATGTGCCTTACAACCTTGCTTGTACTTTCCTCAATGGAGGTGCTCTCTTTGGCATACCAATCAACAAATCGAAGTGGTTGCAAGTCAATTTGATATCTGAAATATGTGGGAAGTATGACTTCACCATCATCATCTAATAAACCTTCCACATCTTTTGATAAAAAATCAGCGATCTGTGGGAGAGTGAATCTGTTGTAATTGCGCTTATGCACTTCAAACTCATCTTTATAGTTAAACCGATAATCCTCCATGGTAGATCTATGTGAAGAATGGCCACCAAGGCGAGCTGCCAAAAGACCCCAAGGATCATATGAGCACTCTTCTGTGAGAAACTTAAGATTAAGCTTCATCATTTCATTGCTCATTGACTTGGCGTCAGTTGCTGATTTGCAGCTGTAAATACCCATCTCAAAAGGAAAGTTGGCAGCAAATTTGCATTTATTATGCAAAAAAGTGTGTACCTCGTGCAACTGCCTTAGGAACTCCATGAATACCGCCTTATCTAATGGATAATGGGGTAACATGGCTGGACTGCTTGAGAAACCATATACGCGAATGTAGGTAAATGTGGATAATTGGATGAACCAATTGACCCAATCTACCATTGCCAATCTGGCTTTTGGTGAAATGTGTATATATAACTCGTGATGAGGATCCCTCACTATGTGCATCAGGAACAAGTCATTTACCCGCTTGAAGTGTCGTTCTGATTGTGAAAATTCAAGCTGCGAGAAATGCTCATGAATTGGTTGCACAACCAGAGTTCCAACGGTATTCAACCCTCTAGATTGGCGTTGAAAGGCTATCAAATATACGAGATATGAAACCATATGGAATTCGTGGGATTTGAAGAATCCTATCATCTGGTTGTGAAGATTGTCACTAATCAAAGTAGGCCAATTGTAATGTTATTTGTTGTTGACTAGTTGAGACATGATGTAATACATCCATGACTGAAACTTGTGCACTTTTACTTGACCTGTGACATGGTTGAGTAGAGTAATCATGATTGCATACTCATCCCTGAATTCCCCACGTCTGATGTTCTTGGGCAAATTGTTTCATTTCTGCTTGAGCCACTTTTTTGCCATTATTTTCTGACATTGTTCCTTTTGCGTGTTAAACGTCTTTTCACATTCTTCAACTGACACAATCAAGTTGTTTGCACATGGTGGGATAGCAAAACACCTTTCTATGTCCTTTGGCTTGAGGCTGCAAATTGTTTGCACATCTACTTACTGGATTTCCCGTGAAGTGGGGTTGTAATGCTTTGCACAAGTGATTACAAATTCGATATTCTGTGTCGAGATGGGGAAAGAGGCTACCTCAAGTAACCCGGATTGTTCAAAGTTGTTGAGTGTGATGATGTCTACGCCTATCAATTTGTCCAAATCAACCACCGGATGCACTTGATGCAAATCGTTGTCGAGTGTTTTCATGAAATCGTGAATCAAGACCAATTTGGTCTTGAATTCAACTTGAGAGAATTGCATACTATAAAATTGAAAGAATGATTGGGCTCATTGCTATGTTTGAACAACTTTTTTCGCAGAGGCTAAAAACAGCTTCGTCGAGAGACAGTTTTTACGAAAAATTCTGAGACGTGGGTTTTGTTGAGAATATCTTTTTGAATGGACCTAGAACACTAGATTTTTTAAAAAATGACTTTTTCACCAACATGCAAGAACCCCTCAGAGGCAGAGGCAGTGAGGCAAATTTTTCTCAGAGAAATTCTAACACATGGGTTTTGTAGGCGCCTATGTGCTAAGTAGACCCAGAATGTCAATTTCTGAAAAAAGATGATTTTCAAAAACCCTAAAAACTAGAGGCAACAGGGCATCTTTTCTAGAGAAATTTGGCACGTGGGTTTTGTTGCCCAATGAACCTAGAAGGTCAGATCTGTGAAAAGATTGATTTTTCTCAAACATGCAAGAAAACCTAAGACATAAGTAGAAGAAATTGTGGGAAAAAATTTCAATCTAAGAGAAGATTGAAAAAGAAGAGAACCAAGAATGCTAGAAGCTGAAGAATATGAATTGCTACCTCTGAAAAATGATGTCTAGAGATATGAATTCTGGAAAGACGTCCTTCTGTGCAACTTGTTCTTGAAAATACGAAGAATGTTGAAAACCCTTGTTTGATTCTTCAAATGCCGTAGAGAATAAAATTTTGTGTTTGGCATTTGGAGTCAACCTACAAAAATAATGAGAAAGGACGCCCAAATGCTTGATAAATAGGCTTTGGAGGTGGAAGTATCAGTTAGGGCATCCAAATCTTGATCAAAGAGTTATTTGGCATGATTGGCAATTAATTGGAAGCATTCCCCAAATTTTGGGACGTCTTGAGGAAGAGAAAGTCTTCAAAATCTGTAACTGGAGTTGACTTGGACGCCACCTTGCCATTGTTAGAATATTTTTGAAGATTTTAAAAATTTCTTTTCTTAAGTTGCCTCTGTTTGACACTTGATTCCAGACGTCTGATTGATCTCGAGGTTTTGCTGACAGATTCATTGTAGAGCATGATCAAATATGAGAAGATGTTCTTGGAAGCTGCGAAGCCTGAAAAGTGGTTCTGATGGCTCAAATTTCTAGTCACCTTCTTGAGATAAGGTGCTTCTGTTTGCTAGACTGATGCTTTTCAAACTCTTGCAATTTGACCTCCTATACTTCGATCTATAGTTGCCGGTGATTGATGATTCTCGTGCACTGGATGTTGAATCTGTCCCGAAGCTAGAAGACTTCTAGAAAGGATGACTGACTTCACAGGCTTTGAAAACTGTTTTAGGAAGCTCAAATTTCTAGGCACACCTGGCTTGCAAGGGCAGTTTTGTGTTTCTGAGACACAATTTTCACTTTGTGACCCTTGACAAAATGCTCCAGTTTAACCTTCATTGCTGGATATTTGACTGCTCTGGTGAACTTGCTAACAGACTCATTGCGGAGCTTGATCGTAACTGAGAAGGACTTCTTGGGAGTTGTGAAACCTAAATGTTGCATTTGATGCTCAAAAAGGTTGGGCGCCTTTTGCTAGTAGGGTGCATTTTTGCTCAATGTTAGCCAATTTTTTATGGTTTTCACCTTCATTTGTCTTTCAATATTTCCCGCTTGATCTTCATTTGCAGGAGTTCAACAAGCCCCGTCGACTGGTTGCTAGATTCATCGTGAAGCTAGAAGGATTCTGAGAAGATGTCTTGGAAAAGACAACTACTATTTGTCCAAATCCCAAGCATCGGTATGATGACGTTTAAAATGGTCAAACACACCGATTTCTAACTTTTCACCCAAAATGTGGGCTTTCAAAATTTGGTCCAATCCAAGCCACCTTGCTCCCATTTTTGCACTAGTGCGAGTATCCAGACTCGGCCCCTCGAATGCAAGTACCCCCTTATATAAGTTATTTTATAAGTTATTTGTCTAATTCCCAAGAATCAAAAGAATGACGCTGAAAACGACCAAACACCCCAATGCAAGAACCCCGTCCCCATTTCTGCACCGGTGCAAGTTCTTGCACCACTCGCACTGGTGCGAGTACCCCGTCCCCATTTCTACACCATCCGAGTATGTGCACCACTAGCACCAGTGCGAGTTCCTACACCACTCACACCTATGCGAGTGAAATATTCCACTTAATTTTTTTCCAAAATTTAACACACAAATCAGCAACCAATCACTGATTAGCGTTAGCTCCAAATGCAAATCAGCATGGAAAATAACTCTAACCAAGAATGTTCACCAAGATCCTAGCGTGGGTGAGGTGATAGCATATGGTCAGAGGATTAAGTCCAGAGGCAAAGTACGAACTGAAGTACAATTCATGCACAGTCAGGCATCACAGCGGTGGGATACTCCACTTATTCAGTGGGTAAGATTATTACATTATTAAAGGCGGCAAGCCAGCCATTTATATCCTCACTTCCACTTATTAACGTGGGGGGAATACAGTCCACACAACCACTTCTTTAGTGGGGGGAAACTTACAATTAAATAAAGATGATTATTTAAACTCAACCACTCAATCGTGGGAGTATGAAATTTAAACTAATTGCAGCAAATAAAATAAATAGCTGTTAGTACTACTAATCAACTTTACAATGAATTAAACAGCTGCAAATAAGAAAGATATGCTTCCAAATCCATCAATGGTTAGAGTAACACTTCCTCTAACTCTTACAATACAATAATGATATAAAAATGAAACTCAAACCAGCATTATATCAAAAACTAACAAGTCTGATATAAAAATCTGCAATCTGGAAATGTCTATCAACAAGCGGCAAACTCATAAAATATTCACAACTCCTAAATACCTCGAATAAAAGATTTTGGAATGTTTTGCCGAGAACTTCTAGGAGGGATGAAGCCAAACTCAAACTACAAAATTGCATCAAAACTCAAGATATTATTTACATTCTTGCCGCAGATCCCAAGCACTCATGAGGATGGTGCGACCACGTAGAGGCGATTTCTCTTGGAAAAATCCAAAAAGAAACTTAGATTAAAATGCGGCTTACTCAAATATGGTGTTAAGCCATTATCATGAAATTACCACACGATGATCAAATACAACAGCAAGAATAAATTCATACCAAAGCTGTAAAGTAGAAACCACCTTGATTTGTGCCATACCTGACAACATAAAAACTGAAGTTGTCACCAAAATTCACTAATTTTGAAGCACAATCTACTAGTCTGATTGAGAAGCAAAAATAATACCAACTAGGTGTTATCTTTCAAACACGAAATTGGATTGGAACTAGGAGGTAAGCATCCCTCGAAGTAAAAAACAAGTTGTCATTCCGACAGCATAACATTAGCATAAACATTCGATAATCAGCTCTTCAAACAGCAGCAACATATAAGCTTTAGTTGGCAAATGAAGCAACAAGAACTCTTCAAATTCCGAGAAGTTGAATCGCTAACACAAAGACATAACTTTTGCCTTTGCGCGAAATAATAAAATATCATTCAACTTCCTTTTGGGCATCAAAACATATTGCAACAATGAGAACATTAAATAATTAAATGTTCCTTGACCCTTTATGTCCTTCACAAAACAACGAAGTCATCAAGCCTAAGTGGGGTACAACTTCAAGACATGAAAATTGACTAAAGTGAAACTGTTGATCAAGGAGATAACCAAATACAATGCCCAAAGTACAGGCGATGAATTGCTAAAATAACCGTGACAAATGCAAAGCCCGAACCAAGTTGATGATGATGCTTCTACAAAAATGAACTACTAAAATAGTAAATGCAAAATAGTAAGTTAACTAAAGAACTCATCAATGAAAATTTGAACATATTTGCAAGGATTGAATTGTACTTCAGATAGATCTGCCAGATAGACTTGCTAAAATAGCGAAACTGCTATAAATAGTAAAGTCTGCACAACATCCCTACGAATGCCAAACGGCGGTGTCACGAAAGAGGAAACCCTAGTTCTATCTTGAGGTTAGCCTACAGTTCCGAAAATAGGCTATCAGTCACAGAAGAGCATATGGCCAAAATGGGGACATTACAGTCCGCCCTTCCCAAAATTGCTTGTCCTCAAGCAATGCCACAACACTCCAAATTGATCCCACCAAACATATAGGATCTCGGGGTCCCATGTCCATCTCTGAAAAACCCCACCATGCTGATGCTGCTCTACTCTGATCATACAAATGAAATCATTGCACCATAACTGCACTAACCATCCCTAAAAACTCAAAGTGATAACATGCCTGAAATTCAAGTCGAACAACATGGAAGGAATTGAATCAAAATCTAGCAGCGTCTCATGATCAATAAACTCTGAGGAATTACCATCTGTAATGTCAATGTCAATCACCATTCTGAGAACAATGAAGAATAATTTAAGCAACTCAAAAATATTCTCATCAACATAACTCCTCAAAATAACAAACCGAGTCACAACAGCAAGTGTGTGTCCATCATAGCTAATTGCAAAGGAAAAAACAACTCTTTGCAAAGTCATAGCAGCTGCATCCTCAAAACTCCACAAGGATGTATAATACCCCCTTTGAATAATGTTGACATATTCAAGAAAATTTCTAAAAATTTCCACCAACCTCTCCCCCATAGTCTCAAAAAATTGAACCAAATCAAGCAAAGGTTCACTGCCCCTAACACTAGTGCTAGAGATTGAACAAAGATGATCACTGAAAAATAATTTGAACACCATCCAAAACTGATCCAAATCACTATGAAACATCATTTCCCACCTTTGGGACCAAAAACCATCATTGATAAGAGATTGTGAAGAGAAAAAATAAGTATACCAGCTGCCCATGACATCTGAAGTAAACCAATTAAAGTCTGATTTTAGGAAAATCAGCATACAAAGAGTAGAACAACTATTCTGACACTGGAAATCAGCATCCATAATATCACAACTGTTCCTGCCCAAGGCTGGAAACATCCCCTCAAGAGACTCCAACCCATCATTAAGCCATCTTTTGTTCGAAGTATCTTTCCAATCCGCCAATAGATGAACCAAAGGAATCATCAAATGATTGGTAAAGATGGGGGCAGCATCAAAGATTCTGAGAATTGAATCCTTATCTCTCCAAAGATCCTTTTTTCTACTTGCAACAATCTCCATCAAGCCATGTTGAGAATTCCAAGCATGAATTCCCAACTGCAAATAATCTCCAACACATTGGGAAGAATTCCCAACATATCTCCAAGAGCCATAGTGAAAGTCTCGAGCACACAAACCCATGTAATCAGTTGCAACCATCAATGCAAAGTTTGAACCTTTCATGACCAGCATTTTAGAATAATCACTCATCAACAATGCACAATCTAGAAACCAAAGGGGCAAGTCTGAAAGTTCTCCCACAATTTGATGCATATTTCTGAGACCTGACCAAATCAACCATCTTAAGATAGGCGGTACTCTTCCCTTGGTCAATGCTGAGTGAAGACCAACAAGTTCAAGTTTGGACATCATTAAATGCTCATTTAATAACCATCCCAAGAGAGTGTTGCCTGACATATAGCTTGGATCCACCAACATTATCTTATACTTAACCATGAAATCATGCATGTCAAAAACATAAAACCTCTTATCAATGTCATCCATGTAGAAATTGTCAATCACCTTATGATTTAACAAATTATGTGAAGATGGTGGATTATTGTACACAATCATAGAAAAAATATTTCCTTCATCCCTTTCGTTGGTGTTTTCATAGAATTCATGCACATCTTCTGCAACTTGAGGATACCCATCATTAGTTGCTGATCCGTAGAATGTACCGTGATGAATATCACACACATTACCAATCATCACATCAAGCTCATGGCTGCAAGCTACCCCTTCTTGAGGCAAGTTCTCTTCCCAACTCAAGAGTTCACACTCTTGATTTACCTTCCAATTACCATCATCTTCATGAATCTCCTTAAAATTAAGCAAGGTTTCATCATTATGGAGTTCATTAATACCTTCAACTATTTGCTTGATCTCCATAATCCTTGTATTAGCTTCTTGTCCTTCAAGTGTGGCTGCAATAAGAGTTTGATTTTCTCCCTTGCATAAAGAGTGATGAGCTAAGGAAAGATCAAGACAAAGCCTATCAACCTCATTCTCCTTCTCTTGATAGGCATCATAGCTTTCCTCTGCAAACTTAATAGCATGATCCCTATTTGAGAGCAAGTGCAAATAATCTGACTTTATGGATTCAAATGCTTCTTTGATGGTTCGCACCTTAGAAAGAGTGTCTCCACCCTTAACTCCATTCTGTCTCTCTTCAAATTGCAGCTCCCAGAAAAGTTCTTCAATACAATTGTGTGTGCTATCAAATCTTGATAACTCCTTGACAATTTTCTCTTTTGTAACCAATAAGTTATCCTTCAAAACTTGCAGCTCTTTAGGCCCATGTTCATAATCAGCAAAGAAGCTTTGCTCATCAAACATCATCTTTTCTGATTTATTTTCTTTGAATTGATTCTCAAAATCAGCCTCCTTTCTAATCTTATCATTGCATAACTCCTGAATCGAAGGCTTGTCGACAACTTCTTCAAACAAATTAGTACCTCTATCTTGACCTTTCAAGTTCTCATACTCTTCTTGTGCGTAATTCTGAAAGGCATCCAAACCATTTGCTGATTTTAAAACATTCTTCTCTTCAACATAAGAAATCACGTTCTCATTAGCCATTGCTGCAACTTCTCCTCCAAAGATCACTTCATTACTTTTATTGCAAACTGATTTTTGAACTTCATCAGGATCAAAGGGAAATTTATCCCACTCCGGTTCTTTATCATACCTTGGTGAGATCGCACCCGGATCCCAAATGTGAAAGGTTTGATTGCAATGATCAATAGGAAAGAGATCATCATGCTCCTCTTGAACTATTGACTCTTTGAATGAGTCACTCTTCAACCCACTTGAACTGAAATCTTCATCTATAACTTTCTCCACAGATGTAGTTTGATAATCAAACCCACTACCACCCAAGTCACTAGCATTATATCGGATTAAAGAATCATCAAAGCTGGTTGCTTTGAATATTTTGTCATTCTCTTCTTCAATGAAATTATCTTGAGTAGATGTGTTGCTGATTTTATCATTAGTGCCCACATACATACCAAAGAAGTCTTCTTGGACACTTGTCATTAATTCTTCATATGGAATTGGCTCAGCAAGAAGTAGAGAATTATCCTTCACTAAATCTTCAACAAGAGGAAATAAAAACACATCGGAATCACCATCAACAACATTACTTTCGTAATGGTCATAAGCTAGTTCAAAGACACCATTAGTATTTGCTTCATCTTGCTCTTCTTCAACGTACTTATCCCACACAACTGTTCCACCAGCATCTTTTGAGAAGCCATTTGTCTCGAGATCTTCATTGGTTGAATCCTTATTAGGACTCAAGACTGCTGTAATGATCTTCTTACCATAACAATCTTCATTATTTCCCATCCCATGCAAGTCTAGGGATGTATTTTGGGACTCTAACTTAATCTCCTCATTTGCCAAGGTATCTTCATCAAGCCCACTTTCATTTTGAACCAAAATGTGCACCTTGCTTGTGTCTTCTTCAACACTAATTGACTGATTTTTCTCTTCAATTTGCTTACTTGTGGGCTGCAAACCACAAACAGATCTTTTTGCTTCTTCCTTCCTTGATTCTTCAACCATGGCAAGTTTTGCTTCTCTTTTAAATTTTTTCTTGATGTAATTGACCACACCCACTTTTTCAGGATACCTAATCAACACACAATTCAAATAGCAATCAAAAGAAACATCATTCTTGAACTCATCTGACATACTTTGATATTCTGCATGGAATATGGAAGCATCATGTTCACATTCCCTCATGAACTGTTTGACAAATCTGTTGATGTCCATTGTGGCAACACTAATTTTCTGTTCTTCCCAACAGGATGGCAGGAACTTCTGCTCTGATACCACTGAAATATTCCCCTTTATTTTTTTCCCAAAATTTAACACACAAATCAGCAACCAATCACTGATTAGCGTTAGCTCCAAATGCAAATCAGCATGGAAAGTAACTCTAACCAAGAATGTTCACCAAGATCCCAATGTGGGCGAGGTGATAGCATATGGTCAGAGGATCATTAGGAATAAACTGAACTGAAATTACAATTCATTTGCTGATGCAAGCATCCACAAGCAATGGGGATACTCCACTTATTCAGTGGGTAAGATTATTACATTATTAAAGGCGACAAGCCAGCCATTTAAATCCCCACTTCCACTTATTAATGTGGGGGGAATACAGTCCACACAACCACTTATTTAGTGGGGGGAAACTTACAATTAAAGAAAGATGATTATTTAAACTCAACCACTCAATCGTGGGAGTATGAAATTTAAACTAATTGCAGCAAATAAAATAAATAGCTGTTAGTACTACTAATCAGCTTTACAATGAATTAAACAGCTGCAAATAAGACAGATATGCTTCCAAATCCATCAAAGGTTAGAGTAACACTTCCTCTAACTCTTACAATACAATAATGATATAAAAATGAAGCTCAAACCAGCATTATATCAAAAACTAACAAGTCTGATATAAAAATCTGCAATCTGGAAATGTCTATCAGCAAACAGCAAACTCATAAAAATGTTCACAACTCCTAAATACCTCCGAATAAGCTGGAATGTTTTGCAAAGACCTTCTAGGAGGATGGCTCCCAAACTCAAACTACAAAACTACATCAAAACTCAAGATATTATTCTTGCACGAATCCCAAAGCACTCATGAGATGGTACGGCCTTGTAGAGGGGCGATTGCTCTTGGAAAAATCAGAAACTTGGAATTAAAATCTGAAAACCTCCAAATATGGTCGCCATTATCATAGAAATGCAATGATCAAATACCCATAACCAAAATAAATTCATACCAAAAGCTGTAAATGAAAACCACCTTCAGCTGTGTATACACCAGCAACATAAAAACTGAAGTTCTCACCAAAATTCACCAATTTTGAAGCACAATCTGCTAGTCTGATTGAGAAGCAACAATAATACCAACTAGGTGTTATCTTTCAAACACGAAATTGGATTGGAACTAGGAGGTAAGCATCCCTCGAAGTAAAAAAACAAGTTGTCATTCCGACAACATAACATTAGCATAATCATTCGATAATCAGCTCTTCAAACAACAGTAATATATAAGCTTTAGTTGGAAAATGAAGCAACAAGAACTCTTCAAATTCCAAGAAGTTGAATCACTTCAACTTCCAAAAGGGAAGCCACCTTTTTGCCTTTTACTTTTTGAAATAATAAAATATCATTCAACTTCCCTTTTAGGCATCCATTTCATATTGCAACAATAAAGCATTTATTAAATAATTAAATGCTCACTTGACCCCTTTATGTCCCCTTCTTTAAAACAACTTGAAGTCATCAAGCCTAGGCGTGGGGTACAGCTTCAAGACATGAAAATTGACTAAGTCTGAAACTCAGTCCAAGGAAAAAACCAAATACAATGCCCAAAAGTACACCAGCGATGATTGCTAAAATATGGCGTACGACCAAATTACCAAAGCGAAATAAAGTTATTGAAATCTTTCTTAAGGAAATGAACTTACTAAAATAGTAAAATGCCAAAATATTAAGTTAACTTCAAAACCATCTGATAGAATAGCGGAATACAAAGGATTGAATTGTTGCTAGATAGATACTGCCAAAAGATAGACTTGCTAAAAATAGCAAACTGCTATAAATAGTAAGTCTGCACAACATCCTCTCAACGCCAACTGAGCAGTATCTGAAAGAGGAAACCCTAGTTCTCTACTTCGAGGTCAGCCTCTGGTTAGAAAGGCGAAAAGAACAAATCCAAAGAAGAGTGTATGGCCAAAATGGGGACATGGAAACAAATTCCTAAACACACGGCGCAAAGGGGCGGATTTTGTGTTCGAGGACTTTTGGTACCGCTTTTGTGACCCTTGACGAAATGCTCTAGTTTAACCTTCATTGCTGGATATTTGACTGCTCTGGTGAACTTGCTAACAGACTCATTGTGAAGCTTGATCGTAACTGAGAAGGACTTCTTGGGAGTTGTGAAACCTAAATGTTGCATCTGGTGCTCAAAAAGGTTGGGCGCCTTTTGCTAGTAGGGTGCATTTTTGCTCAATGTTAGCCAATTTTTTATGGTTTTCACCTTCATTTGTCTTTCAATATTTCCCGCTTGATCTTCATTTGTAGGAGTTCGACAAGTCCCGTCAACTGGTTGCTAGATTCATCGCGAAGCTAGAAGGATTCTGAGAAGATGTCTTGGAAAAGACAACTACTATTTGTCCAAATCCCAAGCATCGGTATGATGACGTTTAAAATGGTTAAACACACCGATTTCTGACTTTTCACCCAAAATGTGGGCTTTCAAAATTTGGTCCAATCCAAGCCACCTTGCTCCCATTTTTGCACTAGTGCGAGTATCCGGACTTGGCCCCTCGAATGCAAGTACCCCCTTATATAAGTTATTTGTCTAATTCCCAAGAATCAGAAGAATGACGCTGAAAACGACCAAACACCCCGATGTAAGAACCCCGTCCCCATTTCTGCACCGGTGCAAGTTCTTGCACCACTCGCACTGGTGTGAGTACCCCGTCCCCATTTCTACACCATCCGAGTATGTGCACCACTAGCACCAGTGCGAGTTCCTGCACCACTCACACCTATGCGAGTACCCCGCCCCCCTTTCTTCACCTCTGCG
>VDFB02151011.1:0-17031 GCA_007258455.2 Sequoia sempervirens
GTTTGAGGCGCATTTTATACCTTTTACTCATAGTTTTTATCTTAGTCGTTTTTAGCTTTCACTCTTGGGCTGGGCGCAAAAGAGAGGGTTTACCTTCAGCTTGAGGCGCATTTGATGGGGGAAACTTTCAGCTCCAACACTTAGAATATTTTGCAACGCCTTCCTTCTCCAACCAAGGCGCACTTTATGCTAGCAACTTCCAATTTCAAGACTGGGTGTATTCAACTTTCAAAGTTAACTTTTCACCTTCAACATTAGGCGCAAATGGATGTATGAACTTCTAGTTGTGTCAAGAGGGGCGCATTTGGATGTCTTAGCTTCCATTTTGTGCTTGGGCGCATATGGGACCTTTGACTTTCATTTTAGCCGCAAATCTCCTTCCAAGGTTTCAATCTTTTGACTTAGGCGCACTTTGCCTACCAAGCATCAATCTTTAACATTGGGCGCATATAGCTAGTGGAGCTTCGAGTTTTTAACTTAGTTGTTTTCAAGACCCCTTTCCCAGGCGCAAATTTCACAAGGTGCTTTCAGCTTTGAGAGGGGCGCAAATAGACCCATAAGCTTCCACTTTAACACCCCAGGCGCAAATTTCACATCAAGCTTCCACTTTTGGCACATAGGCGCATTTGGGTGGTGGAGGTTTCAATTTTGGCCTAGGCGCAAATCACCCTGGCTACGTTCAGTTTTTATTTGCCTTAGAAACTTTTTCATGTTATAACATCTCAATGACCTGGGGCGCAAATTACCCATCAAGCTTTCATTTTAAGCTTGGGCGCAAATAGTAGGGTCTCTGCTTAGCTTTAACACTTAGAAAAAAATTTCACCATTCCAATCTTCTTGGGCGCATTTGCTATGGTCAACTCTCAGTTTTTGGCATTTAGGCAAAAATTCTAAAATCTTCAAAGAGGGGCGCATTCAAGGGGTCCAGCATCAAGTTAGGGGCGCATATAGGAGGGTGAACTTCCATTTTGTTCTTGGGCGCATTTGCATGGTCCAACTTTTACTTTTTGCACTGAGGCGCATTTCACCTATCAAGGTTCCATTTTGGCACATGGGCGCATTCCACATGGTCAACATCCAATTTTGACTAGGGGGGCGCATTTGAGATAGTCAACTTCCATTTTGTGACTAGGCGCATTTAGCATACTAAGCTTTCATTTTTGTCAAGAGGGGCGCTTTTGCAAGGGTCTACATTCAATTCCGACACTTAGAAAATTTTTCACCTCCGTTCAGCCTTCAAAGTGAGCCTTAATGCTGGATTTGAAATTTTATCCAATTTAGCAAATTTTATGCCTGTTGCCAGATTTGAGTTGATTTTCCGTGGTCAACCCTAACTCGCCTTGACTTTCTATTTTTAGAAAGTTCCTGAAATTTCGCGCCGTTGACTGGATTCTGACTCCTGATGCCTGATTTTCACTTTGCTTTGAATTTCGACTAACCTTTTCTGTCAGCGCCTGATGTCCGTTTGTACCTGCTATTTTTAGCAGCCTGCTAAAAATAGCAACTTCTCAGGAAGTCTTCAAATTTCATGTGCCAGATGCCCGAAACATGGTGATTGCCATCGGATGCTGATTCTTCGTGAATGTCAGGTTCCGCCCTTGATTTTAGGAAACCCTAATTGACCTGCTAAAAATAGCAAATGCTTGATTCTTGATTCTCTGTAACTCTGTTTGTATTGAAATTCGCGCCAAGGATTGCTTATCACGTGCTTGACTTGTGCTTGCTGAGATCTGCTGTTGACCTGCAAATTATAGCCGCTGCTGAGGTGACTTACTATTTATAGTAAGTGTCTGTTTCTGAAACCTTCCTTGCTCCGTTTGCTTGGAAATTTGGACAGTGGGCCCATCGCTGGTGAACTTGCCTGTGTACGCTGACGCCGAGATCAACTTTCTATTTATAGCCCCTGCCCAAAATGCCTTACTAAAAATAGCAGGTTCTCCGATTGCCTTCAAATTTTGCCAGCAGACTCTCGAAAGGATGCTGATTATGATGGATACCTCAGTTTTGACCATTTTGATCTTTGACTCCTCATTTTTAGCTTTGAAGCTCAAAACCCTAATTTTATGCATGTCGCTCAGATGAGCTCCGTTTGACGTCGTTTCAGTTGCATGATGATCAGCTTGCAGTTCTGAAGCGTCGAGCTGCTGCCCAAGTGATACCTGCTAAAAATAGAAAGCGGCCTGAAAAGTGACCAACCGGCTGTCGGATGATCTTGCATGTCATACTGCCCAAAAAATCTCGAAAAACCCAGAAAAATCTTCAACATGCACGCACTGGCTAAAAATAGTAAGTTTCCGAAAAGTGGTCAGCTCCATTTGCATGTTACACTGTCGCGAAGCTCTTGGAAAACCCAGAAAGAAAATGCCGACATGCGCCGAAAATACCCGCATGCGAACCCTAATATCGGCCTCCGAAGGCCGAATGCTGAAAGTCATCATCATACTTTGCATGTCACGTCACTGCGAAGGTCTCGAAAAACCCACAAGGAATCTCCGGACATGCGTTGAAAAACTCTGCGTTTAAGCCCTGAAAATTGTCTCCGAAGGCAGAACTGCTAAAAATAGCAAGTAGTCCGTTTCTGCTCAAAATTTGTCAAAAGTGAATCTGAAGTGCTCGGAATACAATGAAGTTATCCAAATGTGAAAATCTTAAGAAAATCAACCCTAAACTGACACTTACTAAAAATAGAAAGATGGCAGAATTCAGTGAAAGTTCAGGGATTGCTTGCTGAAAACATGGTAATAACTCTGCTAGGCTCAAAAGCTGACAAACCAACTCAATCTGATCTCAATATGACCTAAAAACGTGAAACCCTAATTTCAGACCTGGTCGAACCTTACGCTCAAGCTTGCTGACGGGAACGTCCCCAGAAAAGCAGAAAGCGGAACAGAAGCAGAACGAGAGAGAGAAAGACAAAAAGCAAAGCCAAAAGACCAGAATGGAGCAAAAATTTATGGGTCCCCATTTCGGATGGGGCGATGTGTGAGTCTGCTTGTCTACGACAAAAATTTATGGATTAGGGGTACTTACTATTTTTAGTCTACAATTCACGGAGCAATTTATGCGGCACTTTTGAGATTAAACCGGTCCGCACCACATTGAATTACATCAGACTTGCATGCCAAATTTGAAGGCCAGCGGACAACTTACTATTTTTAGCGGTCGGAAGCCGTCACGAATTCCGAGGAATGCCGGTCTGATTTTTCTTTGCATGTCTACAAATTCCTTCTGGGTTTTTCGAGACCTTCGCGATGATATAACATGCAAAATGAGATGACCACTTTTAGAATTTATCCTTTGGAGGCTATTTTTAGAGTTTGCATGTCAGGGTTTCTTTTGCATGTCGAATGATTCGATGGGTTTTGAAGGCCGATGGTGTGACGTAGCCGGAATTCTCACTTTCGGTAAGTAACTTTGCTATTTTTAGCGGGTGTGCCCGGCGGTAGCCTCAGCAATTCAAAATCCGAAGTGATCAGCGATTACCGAAGCATAAAGCGGATGTCATCATTTTGATATGCATACAAAGCAAATTAGGGTTTCGACCCGGGCCAAATAGGCATAAAACTGGAATCTTCAAAATCCGGTGTAAAACCACCCAGCGATGAGTGTTCTTCGGGCTATACAACTTTGGTGAAATTTCAAGTCGGTCGGACACTTACTATTTATAGTAAGTCAGATTGAAACATGCTGAAAATAGTAAATCAAGTGCATCGTCGGTGTCGGTAAAGGTGCGTGGTGAGGGTCACCTCATTCAAATTTCAACTTCGATTAAAGACTTGGGAGCTATCGAAACATGAGGTTACTATTATAGTAAACCACTATGAGAAGCGGAGCTAAAATAAGCAGTCAGCTAAAATATAAGCTAGGTGTTGGCGAGTCGATAAAATCCATGAGGATGCTTTCGTTCAAAATTTCAAGTTGATAGAGCCCGGAAGTCTGCAAATTGAGGAGGACTTACTATAAATAGCGGGGTAGAAATCTTGGCGGGGATGATGAAAATTTGTCTGGTCACGGAACTGTCAGCCCGAGGCATAAGGAAATCATGCGCTGAAGTAAGGAGAGGCATAAAAATTCTAAGTGTGGCGTTCATCCTTCCACCACGGAAATTGCAAAATCGCTTAAGGAGGGAAAAAGTCAAAGAAAAGTCAAAGAGGTTCATCCTTCGGCCATGCTAAAATGCGCCCACCTTGAATGAGTTATAGCAAAAAATTTCTAAGTGTTGGAAACATCCTCCATCACCCTTCATTTGCGCCCATCCTCCATCAAGTGGGAAATGCGCCCAACAGCAAGCTGGTCAAAGGAAGTCAAAAGTTTTTGTCCTTCTCTATGTGCAAAATGCGCCCACCTCATGAAAGAGTCAAGGGAAATTTCTAAGTAAAGTTCATCCTTCTTGCATGGCAAAATGCGCCCAAAGTGGGCCATGTAAAGACAAAAAAAATGGAAGCTGAAAAGACGTTTGGGATGCTTCATCCTCCACCTACATCAAAATGCGCCAAAGGGCAAAGGAGTCAACAAGGTCAACTTATCTCATCCTTCACCACATAGGAAATAAGCCCCAAAACCAAAGAAAGTCAGCAGTCAACAAGTTTAGGTCCTCCACCATGGGCAAAATGTTAAGCTGCATGTGAAGACAAAATGCACCAAAGTTGGGAAAAGTTCCATACCTTCTTGCATGGCAAAAATCGTATCACCTCTATGAAACCAAATGCGCCCATGTTTGGATGTGAAAAGTGAATAAAGGAGGTAAATAAGGTGAAACATTGCCAAAGCATGGTGAAAGGTGGTAAATGTTAGGCGCTCAAGGTATTAGAGATTTTTTCAAAGGACGTGTGAGGTGGTGAAGGTGTCTAAGGCGTGATTTTCCCTCATGTGTGTGCTAGGCGCCTAAAAGTTACAAGGTGTTAGAGAATTTTTCAAAGGCGTTGAGGGTGATGAGTGATATGTGTGTTAGAAAATATTGCAAAAGGGTGGAAATAAATTCTAAGGCGTGATTTTCTTTCCTCAGTGTGCTATGCGCCAAGGGTGGCAAAGTGAAATAAAGTATAAGAAGGGTGATGAAATATTTCTCTAAGGCGTTGGAAGTGGAGTCTTCTGGCAAGTGTAAAAGAGGAGAGGTTTAATATGCTAGGCGTGGTGAAATACAAGTTGTTGGTAAATATTGCTAAGGCGTTGAAGTTGCAAAGTGATAAAATTTCCTCTAAGGCATTGGAGCTCCAAAAATATTTTTCAAGTGTGAAGTTAAATACGAAGTGGTGGCTAGAAAACAAAATGTGCCAGGCATCTCTGTGAATAAAATTTTCTAAGTGAAGTTGGTATTTTCACAGGCAAAGTGGATCGAGCTGGATATAAAAATTTCCTATGGCAAAATTTTCAAAGTGATCAAAAATTTTCTAAGGCACCAAAATATGTTCTCCCCTAGGAAAATGCCTAAGTCTGGAAGAGGTGGTGGAATTTTTCTTGAAGCATAGATGAGTCGCCTGAGGTGAAGTCAGAAGATGCCAGCTCCACAGGATTGATAAAAGTTTTCAAGTCAGAGTAAAGAAATACGCTCCAAGGTGAAGAAATGAAATAAATTTGATGAAAGAATATTTTCTAAAGGTTCAAAATTCAAGAAAATTAAATGAACCCGTTCGTTGGGCACCCATGAATTCGACAAGTTCTGGAGAAAATTTTCTTCTGGGTATCGAAGATTGCCGATGAGGAGTTGATTTTAAGGTCTTCCACAGCTTGCCGAGGATTCTAGGATGAAGATTTTTAAGTGGGCACCAGGTTGATGAGTTTTCCTAAGGGAAACTTGAAAATTTTTCTAAAACAAAAGTGAAGGAGATGTGTTTTCAAGGTGAAATCTTCAGGCAGTGTAGTTGAAAGCTACTGGTGAATTTAGCTGGTGCTTACATTGAAGATAGTTTACTTAAGCCAGAAATGAATAAAATCGAAGTTATCAGAGCTCCAGCAGGTGAAATGAATTTCTCAAAGATGAAGTTTATCTAAGGCATGAACTTGAACACAAAGTTGGCGATGAACGCTTGGAGATCAAAGCATGAAAATCAGGTAAGTGAGTTAAGTTTATATCATGAAGTATTCCAATACCCCTCTCCTTGCTTGTTTTGCAGGAGAAATGTTGAGGCCAGAGCACGATGACTTCAAGTGGAGGCACGATGAAGATGAGTTACAATCTCGAAGGAGGAAAATTTGCAAGAAAATGGCTAAGTGTTAAGACTTAGTATAACTCAAAGTGACGAAGATGAAGACCCTCAAGTGGAAGAAATCAAAGAACAACGCCAAGAAAGAAGATCGAGAACAGTGTGAACGCGTCTACAAGTGGAATCTTCTAGAAGGATGATGGTGGACATTATGGCGCATTTATTACCCCACTCTCCTCTGTGGTAGTTTTTAGGGCAATATTATTTAGGGCTGAGGTGGCACGATTCTGGCCACTCTATTGATTGTAACCCTAGCCGTCCTTTGGGACTGGGCTAGCTATAAAAGGGGGAGTCCCCCTCATTTGTAAGGCAGTAGAAAATTAGAATCAGATTAGAAGATTAGAATTAGATTAGAGTTAAGTCGAGTAGACATTAAAGAGCATTAGAGCTAGATAGGTGTAGCATTGTAGAGCATTTTGCATCTTTTGGAGAGAAGAAAGTTTTTCCTTTGAGAACTTTTGAGGAGATTGTTGTGTAACACATTTTATGATAATAGATCTTTTCATTGATGATGGAATTCGTCTTGTCATGAAATGCTAGCAAGGTTTCTTCTTCCTTTCGTATCCAAGTAGATTAAATTCATGCAAGTAGCTTACTTAGGAGTTATTGTGGTGTTTTTATTGAGATAGCCGCTTTATTCCATACACCACTAAGCGGCTTGTTGATAGTAAATTACGCCTTGTGTGAGTCAATTTGGACGGTATTGAGTTTAACTTCGGTTATGGTTTATATGCTTATATGCGTCGTTGTGATGGTGTATGCATGTTAAACTATAACTTGAATACCTTTTGCTATCCCCTTTGAAGATTGCACCGATTTTACTGAGGCTGTCCGACGGAGGCTAGGTGAAATCCGGTTGAAGTCTATTGAAATGAACCCCCACACATCTTGCATTTAGAATAGAACATGAGAAACTTCTTAGGCCCTACACCCTTTTAAATTCAGTTCATTTCGGTTAAATTACCAGGAAACTTCTTGTTGACACCACTTAAAATCATTTGAATCTACGAGAAAGCCCTTAATCCTCTTGTTTTGTTGTTAGCCATCGAACAAATTGTGTAAGTCCCCTTGACATACCCGACCAATATCACATCGAGCCAAAGCGGAGCCTATTAAGCACTCCAAGGAACCTTGGAGTTGAAGCATGATCTTACTACTTAATCTTAGCATCTTCGAATACTTTGTTCAAGAGAGGATAGGCGTCGTTGGGAGACTTTATTACGTGTTGATGCGGTCTCAAAAACCACGTCAACACTACATAACTAGGTCCTGTGCATACGGCATCTCTTGAACTAGTATGTACTTCGGGATCACAATGAACTGACAGTGTAGTCTCAACTAATTCACATCTAAGTGGAAGTTGTACATTTCACTACTTTGGCCAAAGTATTATCATTCAGTACTTCGAATGAAGGTCATCTATCATATACACTACTCAGGGCCGATTTGCATTAAGGCTTTCTTACACTACGCGTAGGTTGGTCTATCGGGGTAGTTCGTACCCTAGACGTCCTACAACAAGTTAACTACTAGAAAGGAGAACAATTTAACAAGTACTCACAACTATCTCCCTTATACGGAACTTTCTCATCCTAGGAGCTTTTAATAACTTGACTAAGTTAATCTTCAACTAGTTGTGATCGGTAACTTATAAAATACCCTCATTTCATTCCTTAGTATTTAAATAGCTATATGCAAACATACACTCCTTATATGGAGTCAATACAAATAATGCAATTTACTCTTCAATAGATCAGTAAATCTGTCTACTAATTAATATAATTTACTCTTCAATGGAACAATAAATCCGTTTACTAATTAATGCAAGAGTTAATAGTATAGAACATTCATTAGCCTTCCTATTTCACAAATTTTCCACTTGTTTAATGGTTCAACAACACTTCTATAATTAAGGCAATCCTTTTAGAAATCCTTTCCAAGTATACCATAAAGAACGACCTTTCTTCCCTATTATGTTTCAATGAAAGTGGACTTTTATTTGTAAACTCTTCTAGACCAAAGAAGATTAGCAACTTCATGAAAAAGTAAAAGAGTTAACATGCCTGTCAAGAGCTTTCCACAGGTGTTGATCTAGTGAGAATTTGCTACACCCATAGCCTCCAGCCAAAGGACTTCTTAGTAGATTAAAAGCTCACTCTACGAAGGATGAACACTCTGAATTTGCTCACAAAATTGCTAAATGCTCTCAAAAACTCTCTTAGCAGAATAATTCTCACTCTCAGCAAATTAACACTCATAAATACTTGTCTTTTTTTTTGAATGAGACTAAACCCGAATTCCAGAATTGTGTGTTGGATGAATGAACAGGGACAGTTCAATATACTAAACTCAAATTGCTCAATGCGTGTATCTCAATGAATGGAAGGGCGTGTATATTTATAGGCCCGAAATGCAACGGATTCCACCAATGGAGGCATGTGGATTGACATCTAAGTGCTCAGAATTAGTCAAAATGATACTTGGCGGATTCTTAAACCCTAAGTCATCGAAATTGAAAGTGATTCGATTCCCTTTTAAGCCAGCAAGAGAGGAATAAATCAACTCTCACATGGCGGATTGACAGCTCAAGGTGTGTTCAGATTTTAAGGTTTTTATTGAAGCAAAGATCCGTTCCGGATGAGAGGTCAATACTGCAACACACCACGTCGCCATTTTTCTTGCTTTAAAGAACCATATTCGCGTCATCCTCAAAGACCAGTTACCTGCTCGTGCGCTTCAGACGCCTTTTCATTATGCGCGCGATTTTCCCAGGCGGTTTTTAATGAAAACGTATTTTCCTCTTTTCAAATGTTTCAACTTTACACTATGAAGTATTTTCTATTTCAAATATTTAACTCTCAATATTTCGATTTCCCATTTGAATCAAATATTTCCTTCTAATGTCATCAAATGTAATATTCACGAGTTTTGATGCGTTTCAATAAAAACATCAAGTATTTGATACTTCCTTCATATTTGACTTATTCAAATATTTTTAAAGTAATAATATATAATGCAAACAATCGTTTTATAAATTTACCAAGGTATTTTAAATTTCATAAATTTATATAACTTATTATATATATTTATATATACCTTTATTGTAGATTTATTTACTTAAATATATATATGCGTTTGTATATTTAAATATTAATATTTAAATATATTTACAAATATATATATATTTCCAAGTAAAACTACAATATAAATATATATTTATATATTATTAAATATATATATATTTTATTTACATATCTAAATATTTATACATATACGTGTTAGTATTTTTATTTGTAAATTCCTAGGCAATATTAAATAATATAATTAATATCACTATTCACAGGCAATAGGTAACGTGGGTATGTATATCACTGTATGCAGTGTACACGTAAATGTATGTCTATCATGTCGACACATATATATGGGCATATTCATCTGTCGAGCATACATATGTATTGACATGTATTTACATGTTCATTATATATATGTATACACATACTCACTCAACCTATTAACATATATCCATTCACGTTTTCCACATTAAGGTCGGAGCATAGTAAGTCAGTCAAATGAGTAATCATCATTTTCTAAGCATAAAGAAGTAACATAACTCCAAGCCTAAAGATGACTTATCTAGACTGATCATAACTGACATGGTTTCTCAGAGCCTATACTGATGTGTGTGTGTATGCTCAATTTGGTAATCGTTACTGTTTACCCGACCAAGTTCCTCCCCGAGTGATATTTCTCCTCTGCCTGGAGGATTGGTCCTCTTTCCTGCACACCGTGACACAACGGGAGTCATATGCTCAAAACATAGCAGAATACATGAAACATTTCAAAAGTTAGATTATTCACAAATCAATAACCTTATATTCTCCTTTATGCAGTATTTCACCAAGAATAACATCAAATGAAAAAACATTCATATTGAAAACAAGGTACAAGCATCATTAATTTACCTCCAGAATTTACATTTACTCTATCTAGTAATGGTAAATTGTAACGTCACAATTTGGGATGTAACAGTTGGCTGTAAGATTAATCAGCTTACAGTCATGTTGGTGTTGTTCAATGAAGCAACCAGGAGCAGAGGTGAACTTCAGTCCCAGATCACAGCTGGTGAGGACATGCTACATAGACATAGCATACTTCGGCAGAGTATCAAAGCTTCAGACAGTGATGCAATTAACAATCTCGTTGAGGGATTGGTTGCTCAAGATCACGACCAGTAGACTTCAGTTCCCACCTCTTAGGATAGACATTACACACAGGAGTTAAACTTGGTATTGTTTTTTCAAGTTAACTCGTTGTCTCATCTCATGCATATCTATTCTGGGATTAGCTTTATTCACTTGGAGTTGTATTTAGGGTTTATGTTAACTAATGGTAGTGTTCCATTTAACTTGCTTTCAATAAGGACGTGCATGCTTGCACATTGTCCATTTGGATTAATTTGTACCGGTTAACTGATGGTAGCTTTCCAGTTAACTGTATAGTTTACTTTATTAGTGTTTAGCAATAAATCTTGCATGCATTTCAAAACTTTTGTTGACTCAAGGTGATTTCAAGGTTCCCTACACCTTTCGATGTCTATAAATAAGAGCTTTTGCTCATTTGTACATAACTTTTGCACGAGAGAGAAATATATGTTGTGCCTACCTTGCCTTCAATATTGCTCGTTCTGTATCTGTTCATGAGTATTTACTATTATGATGAATTGTTATGCCACTTGGGTTTCATGCAATTATGATGGTGAAGTGCTGCAGTTGCTTGAGGAGGGAAATTCGAATTCCTACAGTGGAGTAGTGGAAATTTAATAACTCAGTTAAAATTAGCTTCTTCTAGAATTCGACTGGGCTATATGAGCTGTGAGTTTTGTTCATTTTTCTTCATCAGCTAGCAAGTTCGACTTGAGCTCTGAAGTGAAAGAAGATTGCAGTGTGAGGAAAGTTGAGTGTGGAAAAATTCAAAGTTGAGCTTTGTTGTTGAAATAAATTTGAAACTGAGAGGTTGCTGAAGCAAGCTTGGGTCGAATTTTTCTTCTAAGTGCTGAAGTTGTATTGCTGCAAGTAAATTTTCTAAGTGTTGGAAGTTCGAAGTTGTTGCAGGAGGTGTTGAGGTTTGAATTTGAAATTTAGTGCTGCAGCTTCTCATTTCGAAAGTCTACTGGCAGCCCCGATGTGATTGTATTTTTCTAAGTTAAATTCCTAATGACTATCTTTTGTTTTTGCAGAATGGGTGAAGTAAGAGCGATTGGCAAGGAAAATAATGCTGAATCCAGCAAGGAAAATGTGTCCAGACAGGTTGCGATCAAGAAGCTGAGCAAGTCTTTCCTGCTGGAGTCGAAGTTTTCTTCAAAGTTGGGGAAGTTGGCTGACACGAACTTGGGCTCTTTCAACATGGAAGCTTTCAAAAGTCGAATGATGGGAATTAGAGGCCATCGTCCATCAATCACTTCGCACAGTATTGTCAGAAGTGGACTTTATGCAGCTGTTGGTTTTCCACCAGAAATTCAGTGTCCGAAGTTGATCATGGAGTGTGCTAACTGTTACAACCCAGAGCAAAGGTCAATGTCTCACCTGATGGTAGATTATTTGCCAACCTCACGCCTGAAGCCATTGGAGAAGCATTTGGAATTCCCGCCTATGAGAAGATGATTTACAAGACGAGAGAAAGAGTTGAACGAATGTATGCTTCCACATTTGACAGATGTGCTGATATGATAAACTCTCGTTGGATGAACAGGCCCAAGCCCACTCGCACGAAGTTGCCGAAGCAGATAATCTTAGATGATCTGAAGCAGGAATATTGTGATTTGATTATGATGCTCAACAGAGTTGGAGGATGTCCCCAGGCGTTCATCTTTAAACCTTGGATGTTTTACTACATCAACCTTGTGCTGGAAGGCAAGGAGCATATTGACTGGGCGGTGATGATTAGTGATAATTTGCACGAGCAGCTCTGGAGTTTGAGGAAAACGAAAACATTCTATATGGACTCTTACATCATCTACATGTTGGCTCGTATGACGAAGTACAGAGGAATATCATACAAGGAGCCTATTGGGTGTGGCTCTCAACAGTTTAAGATTCATGAGGCTTGTCCGCAGCTGCACTTGACGAGCACATCTCATTACAAGAGAGTCAATGACGCCTTCACCATACACATAACGAGATCACTTCAACAAAGAACTCATCACAGGATATCAAAAGAGGCTCAAGAGTTGATAGAGAGGTACGGGTGTTGGTTCATCCAATTTCCGAAATTTACTTATATTAGGCTGCAAGGATTCTCTTCATATCCATATAGGTTGCCCAGATACCCTACGAACAAGATATTGATGTTAGAAATATCTAGGAAACTCATTGCCTACGATAAGATTCAAAAGAAAAAGAAGGGAGGACTTGACTTCCCAATCATCATGGGAAATTCAGATGAAGTGTGTCCTTCACTGCAGGCAGCCAAGGAAGCTGAAAGTGAACTTCAGTTTTTCCATCTTTCTTACCACACTAGCAGGCAGTATTATGATCCTCACAGGAATATCAGATGGATACTGTCAGAGGAGTTCAGACATAAGGCAAATATTGAGGATTTCTGGGCTAGTGCGTTGGATGAGGTTGAGGTAAGAAAAAGGATGTTTTTACAAGATTACTTTTGAGCATGATTAGGGAGTGTGAGATTGTTCCAGTGCTAGACCAGGTGGATGAGGATATGAATGTTCTTCATCCAGATTATGAAATAGTAAGGGATACACCTCTCCCACTTCCAGATTGGTCGGAATCGGAGATTGCGGATTTGGATACACTTGGCATACCAGTCTTGACATTCACCAGAGGATGGGTTGAGAGGCATGTGAATAGGATTAAGAGCAGGTAAATTCCTCTTACTTACAACTTGATGGGAGATCATAGGTCGCCGACTGCTACAAAGAAGAAGCAGGTTGCTCGGGCTCCAAAGTCACGAAGGAAAGAGACAATCCAGCCAGAGCCTCTGAGAGTCAAGGTGGCATTACCTACGCCATTGGAGACTCATTCTCCAAGTATACAAGAGGTTTCATTGTTTGTTGATCAGAAAAATATATTGAATAAGGAACAAGCATTACAAGAGGCAAATCAGCCACCTCGAAGGGAGTCTGTTGGCCAAAGTGTCAACGCGCCTATCAGAGGTAACCAGTAGGAAGAAGATGAAGAAACGGCCACAGATACACACTTCCAGCATGAGCTTGAGGCGGCATTGGAGGATGACACTATTACAGGGCACGAGGCCCAAGGTTCAGGAGATACTCAGCCTGTAGAAGTCGTTGAGCCTCGTCAGGATGAAGTTATAGAGGAGGTCCGTGAAGAAGAAGCAAGGAATGAGCAACCACTTATTATTTCAGATTTACAGCAGGTAGTACCGGATTGGCTCAGAGATAGGATGAGGAGCCCTGTTGAAGAAACTGATCTAGCAGTTGAGATGGAGGAATTCCTTAGTAGGATCAGTGTGCCTCTGACAAAGAAGAGAGCTAGGAAGTTTTCAAAGATTTCAACAGATGAGGATGGCTCTCGCACCCTTCACGTGGCTGTGCCAAGGGTGGAGTACGATCGAGATGATGCTGTTCCAAAAAACTATGTGATTACCACCGTGGAGTTAGGTCGCCCCACGGGAGCACAGATATTTGAGGAGTGTGATAACTCCTACCAGACGCTCAAAGACAGGTTGCTCCAGACTGAAGGAAAATACAAGAAATTGAAGAGGGATCACAAGACATTGAGTGGTTACGTACAACATTTGTCTCGTCCCTGTGGATAGGAGAATCCGGTAATTGAGCTTCCAACCTAGCTTCCCAGAGAATCAGTTAGCGGCTTGGAGGACTTGAGGAAGATGGCATAGGAGGCGGATAAGTGGGTTACTAGCATTCGTGCCGAGACAAAAAAGTTTATGGAGGATCTTGCTCATGCTTATCAGCAGGCTTCCAACATTATGGCATGGATAAATGCAGTTGATCAAGCTTGGGGCGATGCTCATATCTATCAAACCAAGGTTGTCCTTCGCTTAGAGGCTTTGATGCATACTCCCTTACAGACTTTGGTTGAGGGAGGCGTGATACAGGAGGGTGATAGATATGACTTCACCAGCTGGTATTCTTCAGTTGTCACAGGCCGAGGATTCTTTGATGCAGCACAGGCAGATTCGGCCAGAGTCAGAAAGGCCATGAGGAATATTATAGATGGAGTCCTGAACACGCTTGAGGCTATCTTTGCTAGGAGATTGACTTTAGAGGAAGTAACTACGGACAGTTTGAGGAGTGGATTGACGCCTTTCTTTTCAGAGGTGAAGACTTTTGTGCAGGATGACTTTGAGAATACTTCGACTTTCTCTAGCCTAATTCAGAATACCTAGGATGCCTTGACCGCTTGGAGGAAGTCTTGCACTCGACATGGGCAGATGGTAACAGTGCTTGAGTTTCAGCTTGATCATATCCCGCCTATTTCAGTTCAAGAAGTTGAAGCAGTACTGGCCAGGTTCATTGATTTCGCGGCCAAGGAGAAAGAAAATGGAAATGCCCTTCTGGATGATGATCTTCTGGAAGATGATGGTGGGCATTAATTGCCTATGTTATTTTAAGAGTGAGTGGGAATCTTTTGACTCATTTATTGTGCCACTCCTCTTGGTGGCAATTTTTAGGGTGAATCTTGTTTAGGGCTGAGGTGGCACAATCTGGGCCATCCAGCCGATTGTAATCTGAGTCGTCCATTGGACTGGGCCATCTATAAAAGCGGCATGCCCCCTCATTTGTACCTTATTAGAGATTAGATTAAGATCAGAGAATAGAGCAGAGGGACTGATAGTATAGTTGTGATAGCTTAGCATTAGTTTGTTAGCATAGCTTAGTTAGGAAGGAAAGCTTTCTCGTTGAATGCTTTGGAAAAGGTTGTTGTGAACACTCTCTCAATAAAAAGAGTTTTCATTGATGATGTTTGCATCTTTTGTTGTGAGTAGCTAGCAAGGCTTTTTCGTCCTTCTGAATCACTTAGCATTTTTAAAGTAGCGTGAAGTAGAGCAATTTTCATTTTTGTGCAAATAGATGTTAGTTGTGGATTGTGGTGTTTGATCAAGGCAGCTTCGTTTAATCCATACCACTAGCAGCTTGCTGACAGCAAGTTTGCCTTGTGTGGTCGATTGGAATACTTTATAAGCCTAACTTCGGTTATGATTCACGTCTTGGCATGCGTCGTTGTGACGGTGTCTTTATGCTGAATTGTGATTTGAACATTCCTCGCTACCCCCATTGAAGATTGCACCGACTTTGTAGAGGCTGTCCAACGCGAGGCGAAGCAAAGTCTGGTTGAAGCCTGCTGAAGTTGATCCCACGTTCCGCTCTTAGATAGAACTTAGACCTTCTAAACCCTGCACTTATCTAAATTCAGTACATTTCTGTTTAGTATAGGAAACACGTACCTCATTGCCAAATCATTTGTATTGCACGAAAATCCCCTTCCATCATTAATCTGCTGTCAGTTGGTACATCTGAACAATTGTGTAAGTCCCCTCGTGAAAACAGCAGATCACAACGAACCAACTAAATGTACTCCACTGCATTGAAGGAACCTTGGAGTTGAACGTACGATCTCTCTTGCAATCTTAGCGTACGAAATACTTTGATCAAGAGAGAATGGAGTAGCCATTGGATACTTTATTCTACTAATTGGTGCGGTCACAAAAATCACATCAACATGTACCACCTTGCCTTCAAGTTGAGAATCTGTACTTGTTTATCATGTGATGTGTGTGAATAATAAGCCTATTCAGACAAGCAGATAGTCGTGCCACCTTGCCTTCATGTTGTGAGTTGGTACTCGGTTTATTGTCAGATAATCATTCCCTCTCCGTTTCCTCATGCTCTGAATTCTTGAGGGGATTGGATAGTTAAAGTTACTTAGTTTTGTGTGTTGTAGTTAAGTCTTGCGAAACCAGAAAATACTTAGCTGCAATGTATAGAGTTTTCTTGAAAGCCTTGTATCTCTTACAGCTGAGACAAAAAGACAGGATATAGTTTAGTTTATTTCCCTTTTCAAGCACTTTTTGTCAAGCACAACGAGGGAGCTTCCCCTCCTAATTCGAAGAGCACTCATTGCATAGTGTGCATAGTTGTCCGTACCAACTTGCACTCCAGAGGTGTTAGTTGTTACACCAACAAACAGCATGAGAGATTACAACCTCAAAGTCTTGTAGATCTTTCAACCAAAACATTAAAACATAAACACAAATTCAAGTTAGAAATGTGACACAAAGTCCACAAGAATCTCTTGAAGTCCTTCAGATTTCATAAACTAATCACCACTAATCTCAATCAAATTCAAGAGACAATCGATCCAACGCAAAGTCTGGCATGCAATTTCTTCCTTTATTGATCAGATTTAGATTCACAAAACATGAACACAAAGTTTCACAATTTGTTGCAAATTGAGCAGCACTTTGTTGCAAAAACTAAAGGATAAACTTTACAATAGAAATCCCTCATATTTATAAAAGAGAGGGAAGAGTAAATCTAGGAAAGTTAGGTGAGTTAATTTAGGAAAATTTCACCTAAATTTTGACTAAGTCAATGTAATTTGTCTTCAAGAAATTACATCTCAGAATTTTGGTGCAATTACACTTCGAGAAAAGACATTTAAGATGTCAAAAACTATTTACAAGATGCATAAAGGGAAGCATCAAAATGTTCAACATCGGAGATCAAGAATCTTCATGGTTCCTTGCTTTGGAGCCTGAGGGTCTTGTTGTGATGTTTTCACACATAAGCCCCATTGCAAATGGGGACCCTAATTTTAGCTTTGCTTTT
>VDFB02151012.1:0-47262 GCA_007258455.2 Sequoia sempervirens
GGAATAACCAAGCTAACAACCTATGTCAACTAACCTTTACATTTAAAGTACATCAAGACATCAATACATACCCCATTTTACATTTCATACTACATGCATATAGTATTGACAAACTTCGTAAAGTATATATAGAAACACAATCATATAAATTCCAATATAGGAGATATAAATAAGTATTAACCAAATAGAAAGGATTCACCAAAGAAAGAATCAACCAAGAACATGCAATCTTATCCAAAGCACCTTAAACCATACTTAAATCAATCTTTACCAAACAAGATAACCATAAATAAATAACCTTTCAAACATAAATAACAAAGGAATAGAAATTAGCATGCCTGTATAAAAGCTCCAACTGATATTTCTTCCTTCCTAGCTCAATTCCACAAGCCCACTTTCTATGTTCTCTAAGTTCAACCTAACTTCCACTTCTAGCCTCTTACCAATTCTCTCAACAATTACAATTGCAAAATAACAAAGAAACTCTCTAACTCTCAAGCTCTCTAAATTACTTGCATATAAAATATAGCATCTAATAACAACGAATATATCAAAATGAAAAGTGTAACAAACGGTAGAAAGAGCACCTCTATATATACTAAAATTTGAGCATCCAAAGGCTACAAACAAGCTAACAATTTTGCCACCTTCCTATTCCTATGCAATGGCTCAGCTAAATTAAACTCTCAAATTGCAACACATAATAGTCCTCATATTTCCAATTTTATAGAATGATTGAGTTTACTTCATTCTTGAGACAACATGACTCTTTTACTGAGTCAAGGGACAATGACGCCTCTCTACATGTTTCCTATTTGATTTGCAAGTCGACTACCCTCTCATATTTTTGCCACCTTTGCATTGACTAAGTTTTGTGCTTATCACATGGCTTTACCAGGAAATGGTGTTGGTTTTAGACTTCTCTTGGTTTCCAAATACTACAAATTTTGGCGCCACATATTCATACTTTAGCGCCCTCTTCTTATGCATTGTTAAAGACATAGTCAACATTTGCTAAATCTACATTCATTTACTTGCAATGTCTAATAGTATTCTCCTGTACTTATGTGCTTAAGTATTTTGACTTATTCTCACATGATTCATGCGCACCACTCTAAGCTTTAGCCTTGGTTGCTCATAAGGCAACACTTTATTACTATGCTTTACTTATTTCATAGCATTTTTAATATATCAACAACTGTGCTATGTTTAATTAACGTGCTTTAATATATAACAAACAATACATATATATAATTGTATCCACATGAATACAAAATACATTACTTGCCAATTAATATATATAAACATATACTAGAATAATTGTATATATACACATATTAATATATATCTATATACATATATATTAATATATATACATTATGTATATATTTATAACATTATTTTAATATCCTTACATAGACACATATATTCTTGTATCCATCGATCAATCTAAATATATATATATATATATATATATATATATATATATATATATATTTATGTCACATTCGTCCAATCGATATTCCCATGCATATGGGTATTTCGTTCATGAGCATGCATAGGTGTGTCTACCTACATATACTCATACATGTATTTACTCATATGTATAATTTTATTGTAGACATGTACATATATACATATATATACATTTTATGTATCTACTTCATAAATATAAATATGAACACTCAAAGAACTTCCACTTGACATAAATATTTAATAACATTTTCCAAATCAAGAACATTCAAAGACTAAAACCATAATACAAAACATTCCCAAACCCAAAACTAAAGATCACTTACCATTTTCCGAAACTAACTTGACTCAACTTAGACCAAATAGGATGTGAGTGTGTGTATGCTCAGTTAGGATCATTAAGGGTTACCAGACCAAGTTCTTGTCTCGAGTGATACTCCCCCTCTCTTCCAAAGGTTTGAATCTATTTCTGCATCCAACTTAGTACATTTACAATAGTAGTTAGCTAATAACAATATATTCATATGCATCCTATATTTCATTTTTAGAATCATTATAAAACATCAAATTGAATTAAGCATTCATTCACCAAATTATACATCAAGATTCATACACAAAACATATTCATATATTAAAGCATTTTAACCAAAGAAGGTAATAGTAAATAGGTAAAACACACAGGGTGTAACAAAACAAGGTGAAGTGTTGTAGCCTATCATGGCATCAAGATGACAAGGGGGAAGGGGATCAGTAAGTTATGGGTCTAAGGTGGCTCTCTAAACATAATTAATTGCCTAAGGAATTGTTCACCTCCCTCGTGGACAATTAAAAAAATTATTGTGGACGCTCGGTCTATTTCCCATGCCTTTCGTGAATGGGGTGGTTGACTGGATGGCGAATCTTGGGGTGACATCAACTAGATATTGGGAGGCTAATGATAATCTGCCCATTGATTTAATTACCCTGCTTAATAATGACAAATCCTAGCACGTTGAAGGAAGTTGTCTCCTCGACTAAAGGCTTGTGTGGTAATCATGTGCAACCCAAGTTGATAAGACACTTCACTCTTGTGAAGCTCATTAGAATTTTTGGGTATCCAAATTATAAATGGATGAGGCTCCTTGCCATTATTGTCTTCAATACTGTAGTTGGCAGGCCCACATGTTGTTTGGGTGCTTTTCTTCTTCTTGCCCTGGTGTTTGGTTGTAATTGTATGCTTTTTTTTGTTGCTTGTGTGAAGTCCTTGCATTCGATGATGGGTGGGGATAGGTGTAGGACTGAGCCAATTTATGTTGAGGTTTGGGAGATTTTGCAGAAGGGAGGGGTTACCCCTTTCATGGAGAAACTACATGGTTTTAAAATAGATGTTTCCAAGGAGTTTATCGATGCTTGGCATGGCCAGGTGTTGAGCATGTTCAGTAGGGATACTACTATCAATGAGGAATTCATTGCAAAAATTACAGGGATGTCGACTAAAGGGAGAAAGTTTTATAGAGACAAATATCTGTCGAGGGCTGCTAGATTCAATTTTCTTTTGGACAGAGAGAGAGCCAAAATGGTGAGGCTCGACTGTGGGGGTTATGATAGGTCAAAAATCAAACCTATCTGGCATGAGGTTTCCATGGCGCTAATGCACTATTTCACCTTGGATGGAAGGTATTCGGCTTTGTATGGCCATCATTTTGTGATGCTCAATCACTTTCACCATAGTAAGCTCATTTCTTTCTCGTTCTATCTTTTGCTTTCTTTGGAAGAAGGGATTGCAAATTATAGAAATAATTTGAGGAACCCTTTCTTACATGAGGGTTTAATGCTACTTATCATGGATCATATTAAGGTTAATTGTATTCTTGAAGCCCCTGGTCTTGTTAATTTTGTCAAGTCAAAAAAGAGGGAGAAGGGGAGTGGGAAATGCCAAATTGAGGAGGTGGTTGAGAGTGTGGGTACAAAAATTGAGGAGGATTATGATGCTTGGTATGATGGTTACCACACAAACTTGGACTACACCCCCTCTTCTGGTGGGAAAAAATGTTTTGCGAAAAAGGTGAAATCCTCCAACCTACATGTTAAACATAAAATTCAGGAGCCTTGTGATGATGAGGCTAAGGAGGGTAAAGGTAGTAGGAGGAAGGCTAAGAAATAGGGGCCAGTGTGCTCCAAGGATGTTGTGGAAAAGATACTAGAGGATTTAGGGGTTAATCAGGTAGGTGAGGTGGTAGATCTTGGGAATAAGGACCTGGGTCATGGTGATGTTGGAAGGGCCCCTATTGCTGGGAAAGTGAATAGTGTGGTGAATGTGGACGAGTCTCATGATGTGTCAGATTCTAAAGGTACGGGTAAGACAAAGGTTGATTTTCCTAAAGGTTTTCAAGATGAAGATCCCCTTACTAGTTCCCATAAGGGGAGGGGAGTATTTTGGGGTGCCATGGACTACATGCAAACCTCTGGTCTGGTTAAGGAAGGGGCATATATTTCTATTAATTTTCTTATGTGCTTGGTTTAGGAAGTTCATGATCTCCATAACAAACATGACATAATTGCATGATGCAATATCTCTATTCTCAGAAGCCTAAAGGAACATGATTCCATCTCCAGTCTAGTTAAATCACTAAATTCTAGTGTGGGCCTGATGGTGGAGGACTGGCCAATTTAAAGAGAGATTATGGCCTAAGGATGTCATCATTGGAAAGGAACTTCCTGCTAGTACGTAAAGACCTTGACATGATTATTAATCTTAGCAAGGAGAAAATGGAATCCTCGGCTGAAGGGATTGTGTTCTTGAATGAGAAGGTGAGGGAGTGGACTGGAAGATCTTTGTTTAGAGAGTCGGTGAACAAGGAGGTGGGAGAGGATGTTGATAAGGAGCTGCAAGTTGCACAATTGGGCACAGGCCCGAGCATTCGCACTCAAAGCAAAACCAAGAAGTGCAAAATGGTGTCAAGGCAGGACATGGAGGAGGTCATGGATATGCACAACAAGGTGATCTCTAAAGATCTGGAAGCAACCAGAATGCTTAAGGAACTTCTCTAAATGATGCTTGTTCTATTCTCTTTTTGTATGGTTTTTTTGTTTTGGCTTTTTGTTATATGCCGATAGGGTGCTGATTGTTGGGTAATCAACCTATATTTTGGTGTTTGGTTGGGTAGATAATCTGCTTTATCTTTATTGCCTTTGCTCTTTTTTGTATAGGGTTTCAGGCCCCCTTCAAAACTTGTTTATCGCTAATCAAAAACAAAACAAGGTGAAGTATTACGATACCACTATCCATAAAGGTATAATTTTTAACCCTACTTTCTCTCATTTTTGTATACAATTGACTCAACTTGTAATTGTGCCTTTTTTACTTGTGTGATGCAAGAGGGCACTCCGCTATGCGGATACACCTACTCAAAACACAAAATGAACGTGCAAACAAAATTGTTTCTCTAATTCGACAACCAAAGAGACATAAATTTTCATTAATTCAATTTAGTTTCAATTACATGACCTTCCTGGCCGACCACATTCTACCTCAATTTCGGTATCCAAAACTCTCCCACATTCTTTAGATATGCCTTTTAACAAGTAATCCACTTTTTGACAACAACTAACCTCAAACCCACAATGAGTTTAGCACCACACTCGACTCATCTGCTTTGCCTCTTCTTCTCACACACTCTACCTTGTCATCTACATGCACTGAATGTTTGGCTTTTGGTCTTCACAATGGTCCTAGTGACCCACACAACCTACCAATCCCCCGTTATACCTATCCACACAATAATTCACTGTTGTGTTGTTTTAACAACTCCTTTTTAAGTTCGCTCAAACCTAATATCTCCCTTGCTTACCACATGACCTCTCATTGTGTTCTATCCTTGTGCAACATTATGGTGAGTCTCCCACACTAGCAATCACCCACGATCCTTCTCTTTTCTCACCGAATCCTCGTATGCTCCACTTCTACAAACTTTCTTTTCCATTTACCATACCGCCCCTGTGATGTCTTCCTCCTATATTTATATTTTTCTTCGCCCTCTATCCTGGCATGACCTTCCTCTCCTCTTCTCTTCCTTACATGCAACCTCCCTTGATTTCCCCAACGTAGTCTCCCTCTTCCATGCTAGAAGGCTCTCTAGTTACAGTAACTATTTTTTTTTCTCTCTTGCCCAATCCAAGTAACTCCTCTTCTTTTTGTTCAACAATAACAAAAAATACAATGCTTTCTTTCTCCTGCATAGAAATTAGCCACCTATCAAGGATAGAAGGAAAGGGGAATACACTACCAAACAAAAACTAAGATTGGAAAAACCAAAACAAAACAAATGAAATGAAAGCCAAAATTTTTGGGTGATGCCCCTGCATCAAACTCCCTAGGGGACAAAAATTGCATGTGCTCTTGCACATGATATCGTAAATACACAATCGAATTTTTTTTTCTTTCGCTTTTTCCAACATCTTATTAGAACTGTTGCCATATTCCTCCAATACTGTGGACACTACTCAACTCTTCACTCATGAAAACATAACCCCCATTCATCATCATCCTTCTATTTTTTCGCATCTAGTCATCAACAAGAAAAATAAAGATTTACATTTCTTCTAGTTTACTCATTCCATACATCTACGTATCAACCCCTATTGCATCTGCACATACTATCTCATTTCCACTTTCAACCACCTCACCTAACACCTTTTCTAGCCATACTTCCCCCATGGACAACTACTACAACAAGATATCATTATTATTTACACCCCAACTCACAATATTTTTTCCAAAATATGCGTCTTTCACAACAACAATCTCTTGATCCTCAACTCTACCCTTCATTTGCACATTTGGCACTACCCATTCTGTATGTGTGCCTTCAAGCTTATTATTCCACTCTTGTTCAATTGCTACATATCTTTTCCATAAATCCTCTTCTTTGTAGTCAACTGTTGTATTCTTATTTACTTCCATATTTATGCCCTCTTCTTCATGAATTTCTTTGTCTTCTAATTCTATCTCTGCATCACCTTCAACATTCTTTTGTTTTCCTTCTTCCTCTGGAATCATTGTTGCTCCAATGTCATCCTCCTCATCTGTTGTTGCTCTCTTATTCCAATATACATTCTTATGCTTTCCAACACAAACTTTTGTTGTCCTCTTTTGCTGACCAACTCTCTTATTCAAATTTTCCTCATTCCTGTCACACTTGTATGTGTTCACCTTGGACTTTCCAATCTGCCTTTTCTCACCTTTCTTCTTCTGATATTTATTCCTTCTCATGTACTTCTCATCCACAATCCTCCACATGTCCATCTCATATTCATAAATTTCATTCAAAGCCTCATAATCGAATTGCTTACCTGACACCTTGTTCAACTTTTCCTTCAACAAAATCACCCAAAGTTTCCAAAACATCAATAATTAACTCAACTTTCTTACCTTTCACATCACATGTGGTATTCGCTAACTTCTGCCAATCTATTGCCTCAATGTTCTTCACATCAGGTTCCTCTACATGCTCTTTACCAACATCTTCCTTTTCAACTTTCACTCTTTTATTTGTCTCAGCATCATTTATTGCAGCACCGCTTGCCTTCTTTGCTACCACACTCTTTTCTTTCCATACTTTGCTTGCCACAACCTTGGACTAATCTCTTTTCATTGCTGCACTTGGTCTTCTTCTCTTTTGCCTTGAAATATCTTCTCTAGGCCTCCTTGCTTGCCAACTTACCCTCAAATCTGGTTGCCACTTATTCATCTGCACATCTTTCATTCTTTGCACTTGCTTATTAGTATCAACATGATCAAAAGCATCCATTTCTTTACATTTTAACTGCTACCCTTCATTAATCTTTTTCATGTGCCAACATGGAACTATGTACCCATGATTCACTATTGTCTTCTTCTTCTTATAAACTTGTCCATCTATATTCACACTTCTATTAACATAATCAAGACTAACATTTTTCTCTCAAAAATCAACATTATGACCTTCCTTTACTTGTCCCAAATTGCTTCTCACCTTGGCTTCATGGCTTGTTAACTCTTCCATTTTACAAGATTCCTTTTCTTTGTCTGCATCGTCTTTTAGGGCATCATAGAACTCCATGGCTTCTTCATCATCTTCTTTATTTTGCTAGACATCTTCAACATCCTTCTTTTCTTCATCTGCAAACACTTTACAATTTATCTTTGTTGCTACTTCCTCTTGCCACACTGCTGCAACCAAACTCCTCTCATCTTCAACTCTTTCTTCGGGTGCTATCCTTGCCCCATCTTTCATCATCTTCAAGGTCCCATCCTTGACCTTCCCTATAACATTCTTCATACCTGCATACACATCTGTAAACAAAATAAGAGACCATAATGTCTCCATTAGTGTCTTCTTCATGGACACTCTCCTCTCTTCATTTATCTCTTTCACAAGTGTTGCTTGTTGCACTTCTTCCTCTTCCTCTCTTTCTTCCTTATCTTCTCTCATGTTCTCTTCAATGAGAACTTCCTTCACCACTTCTGGTGTATGTTGCTCATCCAACAACCTCTTGTTGTTCCATCCTCTGTGGGTACTCTTTCCACTCTTATCTACTCTTCTCAAGGCATTCATGCTTTGCCTTCTTTCCTCAACAACCTTCTTTACAGGCCATTTTAGTTACTTCTTCATTGGCCAAACCCAAAAAAAACCTTGGTTTTTCTCCTCAAACCATCGTTCCACCATTTCCAAATCTTTTCTTAACTCTACCATCTCTCTTTCAAATTATTCATTGTGTCTTGTCTTCTTGGCTTTCATTCTGCCCTTCTCTCTAGAACTTTCTTTCTTATTTTCCTTCACACTTCCTTTCTGAATTTGTTGTCCCATATTCACAATGTTCTCTGCCCAGTCTTTTGCATCCAAGTTCACCTCTGGATCACTTTGTATAGGAAAATATGAGCAATCAAATATGAAACAAAAATAACTACCTCTACCCAGTTTTTTTGGGCTCTAATACCAAATGATGCAAGAGGGTACTCCCCTCTGTGGATATACCTACTCAAAACACAAAATGAACGTGTAGAAAAAATGTTTCTCTAATTCGACAACCAAAGAAACATAAATTTTCATTAATTCAATTCAGTTTCAATTACATGAGCTTCCTGCCCGGCCGCATTCTACCTCAATTTTGGTATCCAAAATTCTCCCACATTCTTTAGATATGCCTTTTAACAAGTAATCCACTTTTGGACAACAACTAACCTTGAATTCACAATGAGTTTAGCACCGCACTCAACTCATCTGCTTTTCCCCTTCTTCTCACTCACTTTTCCTTTTCATCTACATGCACTGAATGTTTGGATTTGGTCTTCACAATGGTCCTAGCGACTCACATATCCTACCAATCCCCCTCTATACCCATCCACACAATAATTCACTTTTGTGTTGTTTTAACAACTCCTTTTCAAGTTCGCTGAAACCTAATATCTCCCTTGCTTACCACACCTCTCGTTGTGTTCTATCCTTGCACAAAATTATGGTGAGTCTCCCACACCTGTAATCACCCATGCGCCTTCTCTTTTCTCATTGAATCCTCGTATGCTCCACTTCTACAAACTTTCTTTTTTGTTTACCATACCGCCCCTGTGATGTATTCCTCCTGTATTCATATTTTTTGCTACCCTCTATCTTGGCATGACCTTCCTCTCCTCTTCTCTTCCTTACACATGACCTCCCTTGATTTCCCCAATGCAGCCTCCCTCTTCCATGTTAGAAGGCTCTCTAGTTACAGTAACTTTTTTTTTTCTCTCTTGCTCGATCCAAGTAACTCCTCTTCTTTTTGTGCAACAATAACAAAAAATACAATGCTTTCTTTCTCCCACATAGAAATTAGCCACCTGTCAAGGATAGAAGGAAAGAGGAATACACTACCAAACCAAAACCAAAACAAAACAACTGAAATGAAAGCCAAAATTTTTGGGCGATGCCCCTACATCATTGTGTAACAAAAGCTACTCATTAGATGTAGTTTATCTAATTTGTAGGTTCTTATGGAGCACACTTTCCAAGGATGGGGAAGCCATGATGAAATCATGATGGGTCCCTTACTTTACATGTATCCCATTTCTATTTATCTTTAAATACACACTTTAATGCATGGTTGTGAGTACTCGTATACTTTGAAATACATGTTCATGATAGATTCACATACACCTCAAGTGGGGGAAAGATGTAATATTTAAATTTGCATAACCATTCTAATTCCCCTTTAGTTTTGGGTGTATTTTGATGGAATTTCTTAATATGCTTATATAGGGACAAGTGGTACACTTTTTTGCTAAGTTTAGGTCCTTCCTTGATCCTTTTCTATCCCCATTTACTCTCACCTTTGCACATTTTCATATGTTTGACCTTATCCTAATCCCATTTACATTTATCCCCACACAATTGGGCACCTTACCATCAATCCACATTTCCATGCACTTGATCTCTACCTTGATATTTTGCAACCATTATCTTAGGTCAATATTGTGGTAAATATATTCAATCTTGGATGATGCAAAACTAACCTCAAGATTTTAAAAAAATAAATTTGCTAACTCTTGTTAGGAAATTATCAAGTTGATCAAACCATTGCCTACGTAACCCCATGAGAGAAAAGCATACACAAGCTTATAAAATAACCATAAGAAAAGATCAAAGGCATACCATAAGATTACATAGGATATACCTTAGGAAAACCCTCAAGAGGAAAAAAACTAGCTCCAAAAGCATCCACACTTAATGCATGGTTGTGAGTACTCGTATACTGTTGGGAATAGACTTGGTACATGTTTGTGCCATTATTTTTTATGTCCTAGTATTTAAAGACATTTGTTTGTTCATTTACACATATCTTATATCATATGATAATCCAAGAATAACAAGGAATATCCTCATTACAAAAAAAAAACCATTCATAAGAACATTTCAATTTGGAGCATTAAAAAAAATCAACATTTGCATCATAATTGTCTAGGACACTTGCATGTGTGAGAGCATTGTCTTTGATATTCATCACTGATTATAAAGTTGACCAATCAAAGGAGATGACCTATGAGAACAAACCCTTTGTGATTTGATGATCTACCTAATGTATTTTTAAAAATTGCCAACCTTTACACATTAGAAGACATTAGAGAGTGGAGTGAAGTAGGTCTAGATCAATTTTGTGGGTTATAAGGTAAATCCATGCATTAAAATGTTTTTGTAGAGTGTAAGATTAATCCTAAATAACACAATTTTGACTTGCACAAAATTCTATGACTAATACAATTTCTAGACAACAAGCACCTCGAGGATACCACTTTCTAAGCATTGGCAAATTAACTATGAACTAGATCAACATTTATTCTTCATCATCATTCCAAAAGCTAAGTACCCCGTCTCTCCTTATTTAATTTCTAAATATTCATTTATTTCACATTTATTATTCCTAACTAATAAATTAATATAGAACAATTGTATTTCTATTGTTTGCTAGATAAATATACTATCAACATCTCTATAAATTATATTAATATCAACATCTCTATCTTTTTTTAAGTGGATTACAATATCGCGCATAAACAAATTTTATATATTATTCTAGATTATTCTCCCACCTAAAAAGATTGAATTAAAAATAAACAGATTTTATATATTATTTTAGACTATTCTCCAACTAAAAAATTGAATTAAAAAGACTAAAAACAATGAACACCTCCATTTTTATAAAATATATATTTTTAATAATGTCCACCATACCAAACAGTCCATTAAATGAATGATTTTATACTCTAAAGCCCCCCACTATGTGAAAAGAGGAGCAGGTGAGACAAAAGTCTGAAGAATGCTAAAATGTACTTAGTCCATGCAAATTTACGCCATTAAGATTTGAATTGCCCCTCTCCAATACACGGCTCTGTGGGGTACCCGATGTTGGTGAAATAAGATTCTCTTTCATCATTATCATGGCGAGCGTGCGTCGTGTTGTGCCCCCAAAACAGGGAAGCACAATAGCTAACAACCAAAACAAGACAATGGGATTTGAGTCCCACTCTAACAGTGAAACCCTATTTTTTATTGTTATCATTACCAGCTAAATTATTCTGCAACTCTACTCATTGACTCACCCCGATAAGACAAACAAGTTCCAAGTACTCGCCATTCTTTACTAGAATCATCTGCATATACTGTAGCGACATGTGTTAAAAGCTGAATTGTGATGTGTAGAATAATCTTGGATCTTCCTAAATAAATTACTGTATGCATGTGAAGCAGAGGGAGATTCTTTTGTTATTTGCTCGTGCTGCCCTGATTCATGTTTCGAGGGGATTAAAGGGAGCAAAGATTTTGCCTGTTGGATTGTCTTGATTGGTCTTTGGAAGCTCTCGGTAACAGCACAGATAAATAAAAAATACAGGAAACCTTTCTTTAAACACTGTTCCATTTCAACGGATTTTGTAGATCATTAATCCCTGTACAAGAGCCAACAAACCCCCCCAAAATTGTCAAGTTGCTTTTTGTTTATTGGTGAAAGTAAAAATGAGTTACAATTCATAAGGAATGTATTGGAGATCAGTACCTGTAAATCTTTTTAAAAGATAAAGGCTAAATTATGTTCTAAGAAAAATTGTTTAAGCAAATATTCAATAGCTTTTAATTTTAAACTGGAGAAGGTAGTTGTATACATAATATTGTGAAATGAATTAAAAATTAATTTTGATTGTCTTATTTAAAGAAGAAATATTAAATAAAATTGATGAGATCTAAAATATTTTTTTTGGAAAGCTTCTGGATTTCACTGCAAAACTTTTTTAACCAATATTTTGGTTTATACTCCATAATCTATCATTAGGATGTAAGGAGACATAGTAAAAGAAATGATGATAGATCACAGAGTATTATCCAAAATATTGATGAAAATGTCTACACAGTCAAATCCAAAAACTTTCAATTAATTCAATATCATAAACTGTGATTTAATCATAATTTATAAAATATCTTTTAAAAATATACATAAAACAGCTTTATGGTTATCCATTAATCCTAATATGAAGCAGCTTTGTTATTATCCTTTAATCCTAATATGATACACTTAACACAGAAACATATGGAAGTAGAAGAAAATTGAAAGAATAAAGAAGAGTGGGAATTAAGCATAAATGAGAGGTGGGCCCCTCATCCGGGGGTGAGTGTGGGGACCAGGGGCCTACAAAATGCCTGCGAAGTCCAGCCCCTCGGTCGTATGTCGGGTATACTTTTAAAAATCATGTGGTGGTTATTAAAACACTTTTTGTAGTCCTCCTCCCTTTGCCTGTAAATTTTTTCCTGACACAAGCTTTCCCACGCATTAATTTGTCCAGTAATGATGAGGAGTTCAAGTGAGTGTGACTGCTGTGATATATCCTTCTCCAGAGCCTCTTGAGAAAATGACAGTGTGGATGGCTGAATGAAGAAAGTTCTAATTGATAATGGTGTATGAGTAGTCATTTTGAGATAGAGATTGACAGAACCTTGGGAAAGCAGTTTATTGTTTTGTACAATGAATGCAGAATTCTAGTGAATAAGGACTGACTTTCATTTTCATAAATGGCTGTTAGTTGAAAGGTTCAGTGTTGTGACCTTCGTGACAAACATATAGATACTGTTTTGTATATCGCTGTCATGCTGTGGATGTCTGATGCAGTGAGATTAACGAGGTATCGTACAGTCCAACCCCTTCTACTCTCTTATTTATGATGATGTCTTGTGTTGGCCCTTGATGGGTTTTTCTTTCTGCACTGTTTAGACTGCTCCCGTCTCTGCCTCTGCCTGGCCCTGACCTGCATGGGATTAAGGCAGAGGCAGTGGATTGAATATGGAATTGATTCATGAGTTCTATTTAAACTGAATGAATAAATTGGATGGGTGTGAACCCAATACCCAAATAGCTGTCAGCTGTATGGGAGTTCTCTTTTGTGTGCGATGTGATGTCACCCTTTTCGCAGATAGAATAGAATTGTCGGATTGAGTTCTTGTACCTAATGAAAGATGGTGACCCGTGCCCAGCGTGGGACGGAAGCAAAATAGGATTGATGAATGCTTTCCGATGCCTGATAAAACCATCTTCTTGCGTGCAAGATGAGTTTTTAGACATGTTTTGGGCCTGCCCAAATGCAATGGAGGTTTGTATAGGATAAGGTTATGCAATGAACTAGTCTGTGTTCTTGACGAGTCCGAAATGGGATTGTGGAAGTTTTTCTTCTATTGACATGGTAGCCGCAAGTTTGTGAAGTGAAGCTTCATTTTCTTGGTGAAGCTTATGCAGAGCCTTAAGGTCATCACATGGAGATTTGGTTTCTTTAAACTTGTGATAAGGTTGCAGACTTATTTGTTTCATGAATGCACAACTTTACATCGTTCCACTATCTGCTGATGTCACAATTGAGTAGCATGTAGCTTCATTCCAGGAAAGCTACTCAAATGCATCGAAGGATTTTTAGAGTGTAAGGTGCTGAAACAATTCGTAACCTGTCTGATCCCCAATTTAGCGCTATCATCCATATGTAGTAGGTATTCTCGAATTTCATTTCAAAGCAACATTCCAATTCAATCAATACATGTACGGTTCTGTTTTCATTGGTTACTATTTGATGAATACCATATTGCAGTACAATGGATTATCCAAAACAAATATAGAGGTGCCTTCTGTTTAAATGACATGAAGATCATATACATGATGCTCTTCAAGCTCATGGGTTTCCTACCGTAGCCCAAATTTGATTTTCTTGGATTATGCTTATATGTCGCTCATAGGTGAACTGAATCAGACTGACAGAAGGTGTCTCCTACTGCTTCTTCCTTCCTCTCATGTCATGGTGTACACGGTGCTTTGAAAATTTCTTTATTGATGCCAGGTTTGTTTCCATTAATCAAAGCCATCAGCTTTTCAATAAACACTCCAATAGGTCGAGAAACCACAATATGTCCAGATGCGGCTTTCTCTTCATTTGCTTGAATTTTTGATTAAAATACAGACCATGCCCTAAGCTTTTTCTCACTAGAATTTATTGTAAACTATACCTTGTTCCTACCCTAATTTCTTGATCAAGCATTGACTTCTTCCTTTTTATTCCCTGAAGATGGATCCAGGAGTAGGATCTGGAATGTCAGACAAAAATTCTAATGCAATTGATTCCGAAAATCTTAGACAATAAAGAAGTTTGTAGTTGCTGGCTCTCGTCCTTACACCAAGCAAGTTCAGATGGTAAGAAGGAATTCAGCTAGGTTGACTGACATTTGGCTAGGCTTGACTGGTAGTAGTAGTTGCCTGCACTTTTTAACATCTGCAAGGTATCTTTATCATTTTGGTTTCTGTTATAACTCATTTCAACTGCTGTTGAATGCCATATCTACATTGACAAGTAATGGATGCTGTTCACTAGAATGTATTGATAGTTAACTGCTATAATAATGAACATCTGCTGCAGTTAAATATTGCTGTACATTTTTGGCATGTACATGCTTGGGTTGACTGCTGTAGGTTGTCCATTTTGTAGCATACACCTGTAAGTCATCTCATGAGTATGAGGGCTTAAAACATTTATATAAGTTGTCCAAGGTTGTGGTTGGAACCTATAAATAAACTTGCGAGAACACTTGAGTTTTGGTCCTTTGTGGTTGATACTTGTAAGTTGTCCCCTTGTGGTAGATGCCTGTAAGTGGCCATTTGATACTGACAGCTTCTCCCATTTGTAGATAAATGCAGTTCTTTCCGGGAATCGGTTGATGGATTTAAATCATCCTCTTTGGTGGCAGACATCTGGAAGTTGTCTCACATGGGATGTAATAGTATTTCTATGCTATGCAAGTGAAATGACAGAGAACCAATGGGATGACAATAACATTTCACACAGTAACAATGCAATATGAATAATATATATATATATTTTTTGATCGATAATATGAATACAATATATTAATATTAGTAGAACATATCAGAAATGATGACTGGTTGCTGAATTGCCAAAATACTGAAAGCAGAGAGTTGAGCATTTTAAGGTGGCAACCTGCAAATACAATAAACCAAAGATATGCACAATTTACTTTTCAAACGAAGTCCAATTCCTTATTGATATGGTCACAATTAGGTTAGGTCAACCCAAAAGCCTTAATGAGGCCAACCTAATAAATAAGAAAAAAACTAAGAAGCTACCAGAAGCTTATTCAAGGTTTATGTGTGCCACATGTGGGCCACTCGATTATTTGACCACACATAATGAAACATATAAGACTAGAGACACAACATGTCCATACCCTTTAAAAAAGTGTTGCTATCAACACCTGAGAAGTGTGGGTGTGCTTCTACGTGAATTGCTCATTTTTCTAATTAGCAACTTTAGTTGGCAGGCTCATCTGTCTGATGAGATTTTCCATGATTGTTGTGTTACACAACTGCTTCACTCACCGAGCTGACATTGCTTCTGGTTCTAGAATGATTTTGCATTCCTCATCAAGCTCTATAAACTCTGTCTGTGCTAGAATCTGATCATTGAGAACCTTCTTAAGGAATGATGCATGGAAGAGTGATTTGATCCATGAAGAAGGGGATACCTCCAACTTATATGTGACTCTGTCAATCCTGGGAGGTACCATGTGAAGGCCATAGAAGCTGGCTGAGAGTTTGCTGCCGTTAGGCTTTGTGAGACAATTGTTTGTGTGGTTGATGCCTTTGATGAAAGATCCACTCTGACTTCAAAGTGTCTCTTGCTCCTATGTTTATCTGCTTGGTGTTTCATTCTATTTGATTCTATAGCCAAATTGTCATCAAGGATTTGAAGGACATTAAGATGGTGTTGCATGTAGTTTCCTATTGTTTGAACTTTTGACCAACCCTGCAGATACTTCTTTCTTGAGGTTTGGCGGATGCTAAGAATCAAGATACTAACTGAACCTAAACTAAAAAACATAATCCAGGAATCAAGATATATTTCATGACCTGTTTGTGTGCTGTTAATTTTAATTTATCTATTGTTAAATGTCCGTAATTTTTAAATTGTAATTTATCAATTTCTAAATTAATTGTATTATTATTATTTTATTAAAACTGTCCTCTTTGAGCCCGAGGTCTAGCTCAAGTGGTGCGGCTACCTACTCTAAGTGCGTGGTAGTTTGCCACCCAAGTTCAAATCTCAATTCAACCAGTCGTGTTGGGACTGGGGCATCCTCGGGTATTCATGCAGCCCATGGATTATTTTCGGCTTGCCTGGACTGACTCAGCAATAGGGTTGTGGTTGCTGAGCCGGAGACATGCTGATATTAAAAAAAAATCAGTCCTCTTTGCTGTCTCATATTTCCTGGGATTTCAAGTTACCTTCACCCAGCCTCTTTTTGCATCCCCTTGTTTTCTTGTGGACCTAAAAAGGGAACATGGTGGAATGCAGATCTTACCTTGGACATAATTTCCATTTTCTTCCTATTTTGTGAAGATCTATTAAGAAAATTAACAAGCACCATCTGTACTGGTGTGTATATATTGCAGATATTAGTTCATGGCTTATGATATAATCAAACGATGCCTTGTGAGGATGAAATTTATAAATATCTTAATTATAATTCTTGCTTTTTCTGAGGTGGATGGATAGTACTTAGTGTGTCATATAGCTTTGTTCAAAGCAAGGATTTTTGACATGCCTACCTATATTCTATTATTAAATGAGATTTTTTAATGGCACAATATAACAGCAATGATTGAAAAATTGGAACAGTGTTTTTTATTAAAAAAATTAAAAATGGAATTCTGTAGTTTGAATAACTGGTGACATTGTTGTGGTTCAACATAATCTGAATCGTTACTTGTAAGCACTAGAAAGTTATACTACGTTCATTGGGGCATGCCACTTTTTTAGGTCTCATCTTCCTATCTAAATTTATGCATACATGACCTGTGTTAAGGTCACTTGCAGATTTTGAGTAATAATAATAATTATAAGATATTCTGTAGGATTTATTCTGGAGCCTGGAAATAATTTCTATTATGGCCACACGTACTGTCTGATTGGTAATTTACCAAAGTATTACTAAAATTCATGGTACCCAACAAGGAGCATTGGATCCTTTTCAATTGTATGCCTGTGTGCTTGTCTAGAGTCCGCTGTTCAGTAGCAACTTGAATATGGCAAAGGTGATTTAAACATGGCAAGTTTCAAGGAGGAAACTGTAATAGAAGCTGTATGTAGATAGTAAAATGTCTGTGCAAGCATATAATTTGGTTTGTAACTTTGTTAACTCACCTTATAATGCCAATCTCAAACTGATACTGTTGCCAGGCAAATTATTGGATGATCCTGCAGATTAGCTACTAATTCAACAAGAGCATGGAATGCATAATGGAAAACAGAAAGACAAAGTACTTATACACAATGGAATAGGTAGGCTGTTAGCTAGGCTCCGATAGGTTGACAAATGTCCAATGCATATGGACATTGGTGCATGTGGATAGGATGACACTAAGGGTCCAATCTGTATGGTGCCAATTGTATTGCTAGATCATGTGGCATAGATGCTACCATTTTGTTGGATATGTATGGCGCTAGTTGTATTGTCATGTCCTATGGCACAGAGGTCACCAGGCGTTGCATGCATATGATGGCATAACATGTGGATGTCAATGCCCCATGTGTCGCACATGTATGGCCTGACTTGGCACAAGCATGTGCAACTATGTGCAGGGCCATACTATTGACATATACAGTGTTGTGCCATTGCACGCGAGTACTATGCACAAGGTGTTGCACATGGATGCATGGATGCTGTTAATTGTGCATTGAGCAATGCTAAGTGTGCTTATGGAAGTGCCAATAAAAGTGGTGCATGAGGCTGTGCTCGGATGACAAACTCAAAGAATTGATTGACTATACTATTATAATTTAACACACTTTTTAATGTTTAGTGTAAATATTCTTCTAGAATTTGAGTTTAGAAGCCTTTTGTGTCATTTTTATATTAGCAGTTAATAATAATATTATTGAAATTAAATTTTAATTGATAAGGAGGTATTTAGTGGCAGCCCTAGTAGCAACAGTGATTTCCTCATCAGCATTATTAGTTAAGGTATAAAAGGCAGCCATCATTTTCCAGTGTAATATTTTTTATTTTGTACTGTTTCTGGGGAAGATGCTCAGGCCTTTGATCATAAGAGAAGTTTATTGACTTAATCTGTTGAACTTGTCCTTGATTTGTTTCTAGAGTCACAATTTGTGACCTTTTCTTGTCTGTATTTGTGAATTTAAGGTGCACTTTAATGTTTATTGCTTAAGTTTATCGGTGTAGGAATTATAATTCAAAGTCGTACACTTATTTACTTTTTCATTTTTCATGTAGAAGCAAGTAATATGCTGTGGAACAAGTCGTTTAGTTTGACTGATTCACTGCAGTGCTCCATGTATGCGGTGTTCTTTTTGACTGAACTGAAGATCACTTTTACCTTTTTATAATCATTCAGGAGCACGTACAGTCTAGTAAGTGACAAGCCGTTGTCAATTTCCCTGTTCCAGTGATTTTGAACTTGGAACACACTGCTGGATTGCATTTGGTTACTGACATGATGAGAATAGTAAATTTTATCCACCTCTAGTCTGAAGAATTATTTATACGACATCAGGTAGAATTTCAGTATTAGAACGAGGTCTTCAACAGACATAAGGTGGAGAAAATTTAGTGATAACGTTAAAAGAAGAAGGATGGGCTGTTGTGCATATAAAGATGTCTCGGCAATCAACTTTGGGTTTGGATAAGTTGCAACAACAAACTCATGTTGCACAGCAAAGTCAGCAGCATAAAGTTGATATTCCAGGGTCAGAGCCTTCCTCATCTCCCCAATGTCAAACTAACAATGAGTGTTTACAGGAACCAACTTCTTCCTATCCTGAATGTTCAGTAGGGTACTCAAAAGGATATCGAGAAAATACTGTTCAAAATAGTATTGAAAATGTTTTTCCTGCTTACAGTAATTACATGATAGTTTCTGATCTCTATAACTTCTTTGGCACTCCTGATTCACACCCTTTACCAGAAAAATATACTAGCAAGTTTCATGCAGAATTGGTGCAAGAAACTCCTTTAGCTGGAAACACCAAGTCTGAAGATTCTCTCATACCTTTTAGTTTCAACGGCTGTGTGAATTCATCAAAAATAGGAAGCTGGGATTCTGGACGCTCTCAGTTAGGGATGATGAATAATAATGGTTTGGTGAGCTTACCTTTATCTGTAAATATTACAACAAGTGTTCCAGCTGCAGAGTTGTTGGCTGCTCCAAGCAGACAGTCAAATACATTTGGATCAAATAGCAGAGAGGAAAGCATGGGTACATATTTTCCAGATTCAAGTATCCAAACAGACACCATGCAGACTCTCTATCTAATGAACCCAGGGGTTGCAGGTTATACTGATTCAGTGGCTTCTGGGAACATGGTACTCATTAACAATATGCCAGGAAATGTATTAACTACTCATAATTTTGTTGGGAATGGGCAACCACAACAACATTTCTTTGAAATCAATGTCCCTGCTGCTTCTCGTTCCCAGCGCTCTTCTTTGGGAGCTGTTGAAAATTCTGCTGCTGAACAACATAGTGTCACTTCAAGTATACTCACGTCAGCACTTGGAGCCCATACTTACAATTCTTGGCAGGGTAGAGGAAATGAGATGACTTTCCAACAGACAACAGATGCAGCATCCAGCAATCAGTCCCTCTGTGGGCAATTGAACGGTTCTGCCAAGCTTGATAATTCATCAGTTGCTGAGATTTCTCAACTTGGGAATAGGCATTCAACCATGCCATCAATTGAAGAGCAGCAACCAGAGATACTTACCAGGGGACTACATTTGCAATTAGATCAGTCATCAACTGCCACTGGCCAGAGACAGGAGCTTACTCTCAGGCTTTCCCCACACCATCCCTCAGCTGTCCAGGTACCTTCTTTTCAAAATCATCACACTGAGCTGGATATAAACTGTCCAGGTATTGTTCAAGCAACTTCAGAAGACAATATGTATGGAGTTGATGGGGCCAATCGAGATGGGATGATGGGAACTGGGTTTTCAAATTCTATTCATAGTCCTCACACTAGCAAACGAATGCATTCCAGTTTAAATATGGTAGCTGAGTTCCCAAATGTTCTTAGGGGCTGCAAGTATCTTAAAGCAGCACAGGAATTACTTGATGAAGTTGTAAGTCTTGGCAAGTTTGGCAAACATGACTATGCTAAGCATCATAAATCACATTCACTATATGGTAGCAGGAAAGATAAAGAAAATGCTTCCACAGAAGAAGGTGGAAAGGATGGAGTAGTTGACACCAGAACTAGACATAGGATTTCATCCGAAGAAGCCAATAATCCTCATAATACCGAGCTTACTCCAGCAGAAAGACAAGAGCTTCAAATAAAGAAGGCAAAGCTTGTTGCCATGCTGGATGAGGTGCGCACTTTTTATGACTTTGGGATATCTTTTCATGTTTAAATATGATTGTATCCAGAACACAAATTTGCATGTTAGTTTGTGATCTTCTGGAATGAAAGTAAAATGCACTTGAAAATTGGCCATGGGTTGCACGACATTTTGCTTGCACTTTAAGTAAAGATAGAACTTAGAAGACATTACGCAAAATCATTTTTTGAATAACCATGTTGACATCTTGAGTTTGTTGCACAGCATAGACCAAAGTTACTGCATATGGTGGATTTGGAATCCTCCAGCCTATTTAATGCTTTTTTCTATTCACTAAAAAAACATCAATAAGTGGTATTTGCTTTTAAGTTTAAAAAAATGAAAAATACAAATTATTTATAAGAAAATGTGTATCAAATGTGAATATTTTTTATCATAATTTTTATATGCAATTTTTTGAATTATACAGTGCCAACCTTGCCAACCTTGCTGATAAATCATGAATTTGGAGAATATCTAAGAGCTCTAGAAGAGTTTTCAATTATTTATTAGCATGTCAATAATTTTTTTTTTTTTTTTTGTGAACCGATTTGTAATTACTATTAATTGTTATTTTTTAGATTTATAATATATTGTATTTTATGAGTGGACCATTTTATTCCTTCATTTAGGATCCACTATGTTAGAGGTTGTGTGAAAGTTACTACCTCGGTATAGGCAGTTATGTACTAATATGAAATGTGTCCTTGTATTTTTCGTATTGTCTACAATTATCTTGTAGGACGTCCATAACACAAAATGTATAACAACTACCAGATACCAAAACAAACCTTATTAAAAGTAGTAGATGGAAACCCAATTAGTAGATTGGTTGAAACACTTGCCTAAGAATTAGAGTCAATAACCTTCAGACTGTGAAAAAAATTTAGAGATTCTACTCAAGAAATGATGCATCTCTATAAAAAGCAAGATGGATATAACACAATGGAAATCTGTCATCAAATTGCATCTAGATAGTGCATTATTTTTTAAATAACAATGAACATTCTTCTAAATTTAGGTGACGACTCCAATTAGAATCATAAAACTCGTTATATGAACATTATAAAAAGATGACTCTTGCAAGTGCCAAAAAAAAAATCTCAAAATTTGAAGGCACTGAGATTCTCTAATTGGGAAAAGATGTTATGACTATAAACTCTTTATGGAATGACAGCATAAGATTGTGTTGAACCCAACGATAGGCTGTTAGATAAAATCCTATTAAGCTGAAACTCAAGGCATAATCAGGGAATAAATTTGTACCATGTGAAAGTGCATGCTCAGATTTAACAAAATATAATTCACCTATATGTGGTAAAATGACAAAGAAATGATTAAAAATTCTAATTTTTTTCATGAAGTTTGGACATGTTGATGTTATGTTGTAACCTTGGTTGGCATTGATGTGGATGAGTTAAAACTGATTGGAAGGCGTGGATGAATTCCGTAATTTTATATTATCTATGCATGGAATTTGGGAAAGGATGGGACTTATAGTGGCTAGAGGATTGTAACCTGGTGCAATGAATTGAGATGATCCCATCACACAAAGTAATCAAAGAACTTAGTAAGGGTGATCCAATGTGTTCTTTGAGTATAACTGAACAAACGCCTTACATGTCAAGGTAAAAGAAACAAACCAACAGGGGATGAGGGAATGCAACTGTTAATACAGGAATATCTATTTAGGGGTCCTACTCAGAAGTTAAAAACAATAGCAAAACAGAGAGAATCAGATCTGAACATGACTTGTAATGATCTCCAGAAGAAAGCTACGAGAGAATCTGGAAGAAAACTTTAATTTTAATCTCTCCACATTTAGCCAAAACATAGAAAATTAGAAGCCAATATATGACTAAAGAGGGATCATACCTTTCCATTTTCTATCAACCTAGAAAAGTATCAACAAAATTGACAAGGAAGATATACTCCTTAAAATCAAACAAATATTTTGTCTGGAAGAATTGTAAGCTCTAAAGTTATCAGGTCATGAGATCAGAAAGTTGACAGAGATAGAGGCTTGACTGGTCAGCATACTACATCCGATCACTACCAGTAGGGATTTGTCGTCGGCCACCATATCAGATTGGAGGTAAATGTCATTAGAGGACAACTGGTTCTTTCAAAGATCTTCCACAATCACATTAAGACCAGCAAGGGCCAGAAATAAATTACATTAATGTCAACAGCTGACCCAAACCAGGTCAATGTGACTCAAGAATTAGAGAGTTTGAAAAGAGAAGTACTATAAGAAGACCCTAGATTATTAAAAAGTAATGTAATCATAGCAAGAGGAATAAATCTAAAGAGGTTAAACTGTGCATCATAAGAACTAAGTACAAACACAAATTGTCTTGTGATGGAATGCCCCTGAATGAAGCATGGAGCAGATGAAGATGGAAGTAATCACATGTTCGTACAAAGGATTGGGCAGTGAGAACTGAGTACCCACAAAAATGCCAGTGCATTATTTGATAGTGCTAACAGATAAATGTCAGTGGGTGAATGGAGTGAGCTGGATAATCATAGGAGAGAACATGGTGATTACCAATAATCTCTCTTAACATTTAAGAGTGATGAACCTTTGGTGGCAGATAAAACCCAGTTATGTACACTTGCTTCCACAACTCAGGTTGTGGACAAGGGAAATGCCCTTGACATCAAACCAATACAGCTTCTGGTTTTCTTCTAAAAGATACAACTTATTGAACCTAGGAACTCTAGTAAAATGTTGTTGGCCTCATATTGTGACTGCACCTCCTTAAGTCAAGGCATACAAGGAATGCAAGGAAATAAGGAAAGAGAATATGTTTTAATGCTTTCATAATGAATATAAATCGATGAATAATAGTGAAGGAACATGAATGGTTATTTTTATGGAATAGAGGAAAAACATGGGTATATGAAATACCCTCATGACTTAATTAGGTGTATGGCATGCTCTCCTTGGAAAAAATGCTTTATCCTCGTAGTATGGGAGAGAGAGATGTATATCGATAAAGGACTTAGTTTTCCAAGATGCTTATCTCTATGGAATGTGATTTTTTTGTATGAGATTCCAGAATTCCCTCAGATGCATCTGACCCTCCTTATCAAGGACTAGTGTTTCAGTTTGGACTCAAGTGTGAACTCCCTCTTTCTTCATAGAATAGGGTGCATGACAAACATTATGCGTGAGCTGATTTTGGCATGTCTTATGTATAAGCAATTGGAATTATCTTTTTGTGAATCTAAAATAGCCATAAGAATGTGGGCGATAATTTTAAGTTTATACTACCTTGTTTTACTGAAGTTTGTTTGTATGCTAGGAGGTATAAAAGAATCCTATCACCTCATTGAAATTATTGTTTTGTTCTATGCTGAACCACCTGTTTCTTCATACAATTGAGAGCAACGTCCAAGTTTTTCTTATGGATGCTAATTATGTTTAGTGACTGCTCTGCAATCATATCATCCTGTCATCTTTCATTCTTTCACACATCACATTTTGCAACATACACTACAAATATTGATTTGCCTTCGTGACATGTGTCAATTTTGTGCAACATATACTTCTATATATATTTCCTTGTCTTTCCAGTAAAAGCATTGTCATTTGGTGTATAACAAATTTTAAAAAATCAACAGACATGGTTCTCTTTTAATGCTAACATTGTAAGAAGAATCCCATGATAAGATTATGTAGGATGAGATCTAAGAAGTTCATGTGGTTAAAGGAGCTATAATTGAAAGAAGTGCAGTGAATAAGGATTCCCAAAGGAGTGAGAGGTGGTGGAATGCATCACTATAGATAGATAGGAGATACAAAGGTGGTAGTACGTGCTCTTAGAAATTCTAGTATGTGGAAGAATTAAAGTGTGTTGAGAAAAGTGGAAGTGAACTATTGCAAAAAGGTGGCAACAACTAAGTTGAGGAAGTTATGCTACAAGAGAACATGATGGAAGAATATTTGGAGTGGGTGGACAATGCAAGTAATGGTTTGGTTGTCAAAGAGTGGGGAAGAGTTTAGGAAAGTCAATTCTTTGTGGAGTCAGCCTATGCCCTAGTTCATACTTCTAAAACTAGAGGAGGTGTAGGGTAATATGCAAGCTTATTTCATAAAATCTATTCAAGCATTGAGGACATATTGAAGTTGGGACACCGACTAAAAGGCAATTCTACCATTCAGTTCTTATTTGCAAGTGCTAAGTCTTTAGCGAGTTCTATTGAGGGCACTGTCGGCATCCTCGTTGAGGTCTACTGTCTTGGCATCCTCTCACGATGGCTCTTTCATGGATTCCTCAGTCAGGCTTCAGTAATGCTCAAGGCAAGGTCCAGCTGTTCCATCAACAACAAGTCATGGTCCTGCTGTTCCAACAAGTCATGGTGATCCTGGGTTGGTCGCCGTCTCAGGAATTAAATGACTATACTTGTATGCGATCCACTCATGCAGCAGCAATACTGAGATATTTATCAACAATGAGCGCGTAAGGCAACGGGTGCGAAAATTAGTACGTCACACCTTTAAAAAGGGCTTCAACACCCCTATGACTTGACCTTTTACAAAAGGGATTAAGCACCCCTATGACTAAGCTCACAAATTTATTGCTTGGGGTGTCTAATGCAAGAGCATCTTAAGGGTCGAGCAATCTTGCGTCACCACAAAGATATGTTTAACTTTATGCGTTTTTTGTTCTTTTGACAAAAAAAATGAAGTTTTGTTTAAATTTTGGGTTTGCAGTTTTGATGTAGTGTATACCAAGCCTAATAATGTATATGCGGTAGGGCATGGTTTTTTTGTTGAGTTTTGTTTGCCACTCAATGATGGAGGCTAAATTGACAATCTTCATCATTTGGAGGTCATGCAATAATATGGTGTTCATTGTTAGCTTGTCTTTCATGATCTGAAGTGGCACATAATTTGAGATATTCAAATTGGAGTTGTTTTCCTTATTTGGTGGACAAAGGGGTACATCCCATGACTTGTAATAAAGGAGGGAAATTGGAATCATTTTTGAGGACAAGTGTACATGTTTGATAATTTGGGGCCATGTTGATCCTAAGTGAAGACCTATTTCAAGGCACAAAGAAACTAATGCTTTCTTATGTCTTGGGATGACGTAAAGTGGTTGTAAATCGTGAATACTTATTAAGATCGTCCTTATTTGCATTGTGATTAAGATATATGATGTCACAGGGCTTCCTTTGGAAATTACCTATGTAAACCAAGGGTTTAGACTCACTTTAGGAGTGTGGGATTGAGTAGCAAAGATTGGAAGCAAGATGGGATGCCAAATCCCCGATTGAGTAGTTAGAGGTCGAGGTGAAAGCTCAAAATTCCTATGGTGCATTAGTCTTTAATTGAATGTGCATTGCTTGTACACTAGTTGGAGGACAATAGACTAGTGGTAACACTCATGTTGAATAAGAGGTCTAGATTTCATGTATGATTTACAAAAGAAGCTCATCTGGAGTTTGTAGCTGATCTAGAATACCTATTTGATTTCTTTTAAGGCTCTAAGACCTAATTGAAATGCCAAGTGGCTTGATGTACTTTTGTTGATGAATAAAATACAACATTTCTTTGTTCATTGTATTGTGCATTTATTTCTACTATGTGATTAAATCTGTGTGCTAGTGTAGCGTAGTTGGTCATTCTTTAACTAGTACCATCAACCACGATTACATCATTGTTCCATTTTTCTTTAAAAATCAAAATAAGTAGCATGGATTTTGCAAATGATGACTATGAGGGAGAAGTGAATGTCAATGAAGTAAGTGCTGGGTTTTCTTTCGAGATTACAAGTGTTGTAGGAAACCCTTTTGAATACCTTTTAGTGATTGTCAAAGCTTATGCAAAAGTCCCATTCAAACCCACAAAACCTTCATGTAGCATATGATTGTTTTGGATAGAGACAAGTCCAAAAATTCAGGGGGGTTAGACATTGGTTGTGCGATATATTATAAATTGATTTTCATGAGAGTTATAGTAGGGTTGTCATTATTTATTGTGAATTGACATGGGTTTAGGGTTTGTGGACACATAACCTTAGAAGAGAGCTGAAATGGTTAAGTTGGTGAAAAAGGGTAAGACAAAAGCTAGAGGTGTACCTCTATAGTATTTAGTGGATCAATCCAATATGTTGCGTATTGCAAGGATGGATGTTGTGAGGGGAGACTATTTTAGTAGAGGGAAGAGGAAGGCCGTTAGTGATGAGAAAAACATAGTTTAGTTTGTTCAACATGCAAGCATGTTAGGAGGTTGATGATGTTGTAGGCAAATTCTTTTATACCCATGCTGTCAGATTTCATGTGGCACATTCTCCATATTTCAAAGAAATGTTGAAAAAAACAAACACAATTAGCTCCTCATATGACCCCTTTAGAGAACATTGATTGTGTACCACCATCCTTGATAAACAATGTTGAGGGTGATCTTGTTGATGGAGAACACGAAACAAACGTGTATAAACACAGGTTGCTCCTTATCATTCATGGGTGGATTGTTATTAGACATCGGTTACTCACTATCATATGTTCAGCTCAAGGATGCAAGCTTCCAATTCCATCTTTTGAGTGAGGCCATAAAGGAGGTCGGGGCTTAAAATGTCATGTAGGTTGTGACTGATTTAACTTGCATTTGTAAGTTAGCTGGTCTAATAGTAGAAAGTGTTTACAACAGTTTTTAGACCCCATATTTTCTTGGAACAACTCGTTGAAAAATATTGAGAAGGTACCTTGGGTGAGGAACTTGGTGGCAAAAGCTTGACGTGTAGATGTTTATATATAATCACCACATATTACTTGCTCTCTTTAGGAGTTTAAAGAATGGATTCCTCAAATATTTGGAGACTAGATATGCTATCTATTTCATTTTTCTAGAGAGGATATTAAAGGTGTTGGTGGGTTTACAAAACATTAGGAAGATAGCTTGGATGAAGACCTTGGTGGCAAAAACTAGAGACATATAGATGTTTATATACAACCACCACACATCACTTGCACTTTTTAGGAAATTTTCAAGGAAGAAATTCCTCAAATTGTTGGAGACTAGATATGCTAGCTATTTCATTTTGCTAGAGAGGATGTTAGATGTGTTGGAGGCTCTATAGTCCATGTAAGTTGTCATGTCCCCAGATGAATCGAGTTAATTTTGGAGGGAGAATTATAAAAGTGTTTTTAAACACTATTTAATAGTGATTAAATAATAATATTAAATATAAATTTAAATTATTAAATAAATAACATTTAAATTTATAATTGTGGCCAACCTTCCTTAAGGTGGGCGCTAAAAGTAATATTTGAATTATGCATTCCTCTGGCCGACTTCTTCTAGGTTGGGATCTACGTTTGATATTTATATGGGTCGATGTGGTTTTTGGAGGACCATCGAATGAAGACATAGAGATTGACCGCACAGCTGGTCTCGGCCTGGTAGGACGTAGTCCCTGCCAGTGGTTTTGTGTCATTGTTCATCCAATTCGTTACATTCTGATCCTCTATATCTGCATTCACAGGTCTGACGGAGTCATTGGGTGGAAGGCGATTACAGTGATAGAGAGTGGCCGAGCCTCAAGCTCTAGCCACCCATCTCTCTAGACACCTCCTGTGAGTTTGTGCGACACCACCATTCCGTGCAGGAGAGAGCAAGATCACAACTGGAGATCCTCACATTAGGTAAAGGCGCCATTCATCCGTTACTCACGACAATTCATCACATTGAAGCACCTCCTGAGACAACCTCTGTTGGCACCGTCAATACAACTACTCCCTACAATGCTACACAGCATTGATTTGCATCCACGAGACGCTCTGGTCAACACTCGTAAGAATAGAAAGGAGATTCACGGGCGTCGAGTACTCTTCTAACCACGATTCCATTTCCTGTGTTGGAGGCACATCGCACATTGCGTCTATTGTCTTTGAATGCAAACATCCAGTGTGCTTCATACTGTTATCCCCTAGAGCGCGAGACCCTACCCGGCACCGTGGCATTACATTGGATCATCATCGCGGCTGCAGGGAGAGCCATATCTTTGATCCAACGCGACTATAGGGAAGCCTTGTCCTTGGGCATCATGGTTCCTTCATTTGATCGACAACAGATCTGATGTTCTATGCTATCGACTGTAAGACCTATTATGAGCACAGATCCTCTCATGTCCCATGCTGAGCCACAGTGAATACTATACGAGATTCGAAATTGTCCTGTGAGCGACCATCATTCAAAAGCCGAACCATTGATTGCATCAGAATTTCTGTGTCTCTGTTCATTATAATTCAAGGCAAAAGCCAATTATATTTTGTGCATGTGTTCTGTTTGGGAGTCGTTTATTTCTTTCTATTTCTGAGGAAGTGCATTTTGAAACAATTTTAGGTGAATATGTTGTTAAGGTGCTGTTCGAGAAGCATTTTATTTTTATTCCTGAGCAAGCACATTACATAAGTTTTGGAGAGTGGAAAAAGTGGGCTAATGCCAAGTCAGAAGAAGGGAAGAAGGTGAAACAAAAGGTATTTGACAATGGCTAGTGGTCCATAGTGAGGCGAAAAATTTAGAATGTCTACAATATTATTATTTAACGTAAATATTAATTTTGAAAATGTTTAGCATATACCTTAATATACCTTTAATTTGTTTCCTAAATGCTTATAAATATATTTTCTCTATAGTCAGAAAACTTCGACTAGACAACCCATAATTTTGACTTAGACTCGGGGCTTGGTAAAACTTGGCCATAAAAACATAATTACAAAAAAAATAATTTGAAATTAATGCATTTAGAGAACACATAATTCTATTGTGATCATCAATTTGTTATAATTCAAAGCTTACATGTCATATGACCACCAGACCAATAAATTATGCTCTCATTTCAAGACTCATGAGTATTTAGTAGATACTCAGTGTGGTTTCATTTTGGACTCACGAGTTATGCCAAGTCTAGGCGATTCCACACGAGTTTTCTAACAGAAATTTACTCTTTCATATCACCTATTTTAGAGGTAATTAGGTATGTTACATCAACTTTCCTAACCTTGGAGAGATTTATGTGACATTTGATAGTATGCTTGCATTGGAGAGATTTATGAGACATTTGACAATATGTGTAACCAAATGAGGCAAGTAGTTCATAACAAGGGGCTTGGATTGAAATTCTATGAGGAACCTGTTAAATCTCTTGTGAGATTGAGGTAAAGGAAAGGTTTATGAAGGCCCTTAGAAGATATTTATTGCTAAGGATCCATCTAGACTTTGGGAGCAATGGATCGCATTGTCAATCTTTGTGGTTTGACATTCAACGAACAAGAGGCTAGAACGAATGGAACTACTCTTGTTCAAAAAGACACTATTGGGTGATGGACATGACATGAGAAAGATACAAACATAGATGAGGCAGCCTACCACTTGTCTACTATCACAAGTAGCTAGTTCCTATACTAAAAAAGAGAAACTAGTTCACTAACAACTTCATTCACTTGGTCAAAAGGAATAGGCTTACCTCTAGGCAAGTGGAGAACTTAGTTGTAGTTCATGATGCCTTGTGACTTTAAGATGAATAGATCCTTGAAGATGCTAAACAAATTGATGAGTAGAAGATCACCAAAATCGTACTACGTGATTTTAACATGATTCAATGCAAATTTAATACATTTAAAGCAAATAAAAATCGGTCAATAAACGTTGACCACAATTTCATTTAAAAAATACAATTTTTTTGGGGGAAAAATCGCCAATTGTGGCAATTTTGCAATTTTGATGATTAATTGTGCATTTTTGGCGATTTCTGCTTCTACTATCGACAATATGCTTGCATATTTTTTATCTTGGCTACCCAAGGTATAAAGAATATCTATGATTGGGCCAAGATGGAAGGAAGAGACATTAATTGAATATGCCAAGTTTTAGAGGCTTGTTGCTATGCTAGATGATGTGAAGAAGAATAAGATGATAGCAATGTGAAGAAGAATAAGATGATAGCAATTTTATATTGTTATGTGATTTTATTTTCTACAAGAACCACACATACCTTGCAACTAATTCTAGATTCAAAGAGGTCTTAACAAAGTGCCATTCATTACTTGTTATCGGTTAGGTTGATTTCTCTAATATTATTAAAGGGGCAAATTCTTTTGGAGAAGCCCTTTTTTATATGTGAAAAGCATGTTTCATGTGATATAGTTTTGGTAATGTAATTTAGAATGTGAGCAGTCCAAGGCTGTTGTAGCTCTTTCCCATTGCCAATAGAACTCAGGAATCGAATAGCATGGACTTCATTGCATGTTTCCCTTGGTTGAGAGAAAAACTGTCTTTGTTTTAGTTGTTTGATTGACATATTATGCCCATTTTGTTTTCCAGATGCCACCGACATAGCCTCAAAACTTAATGAATCTATCATGCAGCAGATCTGTTCGATGCATGGACTTTCAAAGATGAATTTTTAGTGTGGTTGGTGGGGTAAAATGTTCGAAGTTATTGGTATAGCCTTAGTGCCCATTATCATGACCTTTTGGATACCAATTATATTCTTGAGTAGACGGGTAGATGGATATTTTAACAAGTATCCTAAGATGCTGGTTCAGATTTAGGTATGGGTTGCGATTTTTTTAACCTATGTTTGGTATGACCATACAAAATAATGTAAAATATCAAAATAAAAATAATAGCCATAGTATCATTATGTTAGGGTAGTTGGGTAGTTAGTTTTAGGGTTAGTTATATGTTTTTTCATTTTTTAGTATTTTATAATAAATGAAATGTTTGTTTTTTGTGAGTGTGGGGTTCCCAGGTATAGTTGGGCACGGTTGGGTATGGCAAGGACATCTGAGGACCCTGTGCCTGACCAAGATATGCCCTAGTATGGCCAAGTACATCCTAGAATTGTGGGTCCGGCCTAAGCATGTCCAAGGCTTGTTAAGTACATACACGAGCCAGGACTTGTGCTTGGTACAAGTATGCCTTGGGTACAAGGCGAACATGGCAATGTGGCAAAGTATCTATAGTCGGGCTTAAGAATCTAGGTTTTCATTGTACCTCATTTGGAGGGATTTTACCTTTTAAGGATGCTATGTTGAAAAACCCAAAAATAGTTGGGTTAGTAATTCAGGGAGAAGGCAGTTTTAAATGTACAAAGAATGTATTACTATTAACTCAAGTACCGAGAATTCTGCCCAACAATGAGCGAAATGAAATTAAGAAAGCCCCCTTTCGTATTTGAAAAATTTGTATATGCCTTATCAGGCATGGAAAATTGCATAGCAGTCTTAGCAAGAAAATCAAGATGTTAAGGTCTACTTTTTAAGAAAATAATTGTTTTTGTGACATATACAAAAGACAAGTGAGCCTTAAAACCTTGGCGTTAGATTCGTTTTGAAAGAAAGCGTCTATGTGGTGGCCCCGTACTGTATTTCGAGCTTCTTAGGCATGAGTTTGCATGTTTTATCTGAAACTTTATTTACTTTATTGAAGTTTCTTTGAGGAATTCCAGTTTTTCCTCTATGCCATATCTTATTAGTTATTTCTCCGATATTTCAATTTTAATTCTCAGATTCTCAGTTCATCTTACAGTATTCCATATTTTGGTTGTAGATTTTTCAGTAGTAAAAACACATTCCAGCTGTGTTTTGGGGGGCTTTCTTAATTTCATTTCGCTCATTGTTGGGCAGAATTCTCGGTACTTGAGTTAATAGTAATACATTCTTTGTACATTTAAAACTGCCTTCTCCCTGAATTACTAACCCAACTATTTTTGGGTTTTTCAACATAGCATCCTTAAAAGGTAAAATCCCTCCAAATGAGGTACAATGAAAACCTAGATTCTTAAGCCCGACTATAGATATTTTGCCACATTGCCATGTTCGACTTGTATTTGAAAAACTTGTATATGCGTTATCAGGCATGGAAAATTGCATAGCAGTCTTAGCAAGAAAAATCAAGATGTTAAGGTCTATTTTTTAGAAAATAATTGTTTTTGTGGCATATACAAAAGACAAGTAGGCCTTAAAACCTTGGTGTTAGATTCATTTTGAAAAGCGTCTATGTAGGTAGCCCCCGTACTGTATTTCGAGCTTCTTAGGCATGAGTTTGCATGTTTTATCTGAAACTTTATTTACTTTATTGAAGTTTCTTTGAGGAATTCCAGTTTTTCCTCTATGCCATATCTTATTAGTTATTTCTCCGATATTTCAATTTTAATTCTCAGATTCTCAGTTCATCTTACAGTATTCCATATTTTGGTTGTAGATTTTTCAGTAGTAAAAACACATTCCAGCTGTGTTTTTACAGTAATTGTTTGTTAAGGAACATAAGAAATTTCTCTACGTTCAAATTAAAAAAACCCTACATTTAGTAATCCCTTTTACTGTGATGTTTTGGAAGCATGTAATGGAAAAAGGTTGGAAAGACTGCTTTCAGACTACACCTCATGTCTGTTTTGTGCCTTTTTATCAGCAGATAAAGGGGTTGTAGTAACCTTGACCAAAACATTACTATATCATCTGTTGAACAGTTTAGATTCTTAGAATGTTTATTTTTCTTGGGAGACACCTAGCATATCTGTTGTTATTAGTACTTGTCTTTTAGACAAATACCATTGTAACTAGGATTCTTTAACTGGTTATTAAACGATGTACAAAGTTTATATGCAAATTTTTAAAAAATCAAAAAATCAAAAATCAATTACCAGCAATCTGACTGATCCTTGTTAGAACACATTATTCAAGACATGCAATTATTAATTTTGGTACAATTTAAATCTGTTTATGAGTGTATTAAATGCGTTGCACAGTTGCTCTAGGGGAGTTGAAAATTAATACGGATGGGTCATCTAGGGGTAACCCTGGGCATGTTGGGGTTGGTGGTATTGGTAGAGACAGCCTTGGAGTGGTGGTTTTCTTCTTTTCTATGTATCGTGGTTTGCAAACTAATAATCTTATGGAGGCAAGTGCTATTCTCTTGGCGATTGAGCACGCGGTTTCCCTTGGATGGCGGCGGATTGTTTGTGAAGCTGATTCTCAGGTGGTTATTGATATGTTGAATAATCAAAATTTGGAGGATGCGAATTGGCAGCTGGCTGTGGTTGTCAAACAGATTATTTCTCTGTGCTCTACCTTGGAGTCCATTGTTTTCCGCCATATTCTGCGGGAGTGGAATAGGGTGGCTGATGGGCGTCGGAAAAGACTGATTCTTGGTCTGTGGATGATTGGAGCAATCTCCCTATTGATATGGCCCCTGTTCTTGAGGAGTGGGTTGCTGAGGATATGAGGTGCTTCTTGGGTGAATTAATTCTTGTTGTTTTTGGCCCCTTGTGGCTTCTTTCTTTGGACTTTGTATTGCTGTTATGATTCAATAAAGTTTTTACCCTCCTTTTATAAAAAAAAAAATGCGTTGCACAGTCACCACATTTTAACAGAGTTTGTAACAATAATCTTTTTAAACCTGTTTATGAGTGTACTAAATGCATTGTACAGTCACCACATTTTAACAGAGTTGGTAATAATAATCTCTTTATACCTGTTTATGAGTGTACTAAATGCGTTGTACAGTCACCACATTTTAACAGAATTTGTAATAATAATATCTTTAAACCTGTTTATGAGTGTATTAAATGCGTTGTACAGTCACCACATTTTAACAGAGTTCGTAAAAATAATCTCTTTAAACATGTTTATAAATGTGTAGTCACCACATTTTAACAGAATTTGTAATAATAATCTTTTTAAACCTGTTTATGAATGTACTAAATGCATTGTACAATCATCACATTTTAACAGAGTTCATAATAATAATCTCTCTCCCCATGCGGCAGAGGCAGATTGTAATCTTTCTAATTTCCAGCAATTAATCCATCATCTATTGCATTCTTCCACTTCTGCCACTCCTCTGCCACATATCTTTTATATATTCACATATTAATATGCCCCCGACCACCTTTGGCCTCCCAAGATTCCCAGCTTTTGTCTTTTCTCGAATCTAAATGACCAGTCACTACGTTGAGATTGTAAGTCACAGTTGCAAACCTAGGTATTTTAAGAATATTATTATTTTTATATATTTCTTATTTTATTTATTAAAGTGATAAAGTTATTTATAATTTTATTTATTAAAGTTATTTCATTAAATATTTTGTAGAATTAGTATATTAGTTTTTTAATAGATTTTATTAACATATTTAACAATAACATTTCAATAGAGTTTGAATCTTGATGGCAAAAACAACATGACATTTAAATCTTCACACCATATTTATTGTATTACATTCCAAACTCCAAATCTTATGACAGGTCCCTATGCTAGTGCTTAGTTCCTGCATCTTTTTTACATAGCTTAGGACAGCTCCCCATGCTGCTGTGTAGCTTAGCCACTGTTCAACTTATTTCAGAATTATTTGTGAGTTGGTGGCCTCATGAGTTTATTTTTAAGCACTCATTGTAAATTTGTATTTATAGTATTAATAATAATTTGTGGAGCCATGTGACATTTTTGACAATATACAACTGTTGCTTATTTCCAGTCCTTTTTTTCCACAGCTTATTTTCAAATTATTCTTTTCCCATAATAAACTTTTTGCATGGGAACACTCCAATTGCTTAAATTTAAGCAGCAGCATTGGACATGAGGTTATTTTTTCCCATAATTAAAAATTTATATGGGAACACTCAAATTTAAGCAGAAAACACACTTAAACAGTTGCATTGGACATGGGGTTACTATCATTCATAACAGAGTAAATAAAACAATTCCAAGAGAATTTTTAAACAGATGTATTTAAGATAATTATATTAATATTATTTTAATTATATTGATTTAAAAATTATTTTATTTATTTTACGGTAATTTTATTTTGATTTTGAACTGTTTATGGAGAATTATATTATTTGATTTACTTCAAACAATTTTTTTTGAAGAAACAATATAAATAAAATAAAATCATTGTTAAATGGTTGTAATATACAATAAAATAACTCTTTAAATAAATAAAAATAAAATAATTTTTGAATAATTTTGAATTAAAATAAAACATATTTGTTTATAATAAATAAAATAATATATCTGTAAATATTTTTAGATAACAAATATCTAAAAATATTTTAAGATATCTGTATTAATTTGATTAAAATATTTAAAAATATTATTATTTATTTTAATTTTTTTTTTAGACTGCAGGAATCGGGTAGCACGACCCCCTATAAACTGCAGTGCGCCTGGTAAACTTTTTAACGTGACCGGCGGCGCTGGCGTGACACGCCCTCCGGTACCACGGGGGTGGGGGAGACTAGACCTCGTGGCCAACCTCCTGCAACAGGAAAGATTAAGCCAACCGAGCTAGGGCCCCAACCCATTTAAAAATATTATAACACTACAAAACAAAATAAATTTAATTTTTACCATAACAAATATACTATGCTCCTGAAATTGGTATTAGATGACATAGTTTTATCATTATGTGTGTAAATTTGACTAGACCTCGTGACCAACCTCCTGCAAGAGGAAAGATTAAGCCAACCGAGCTAGGGCCCCAACCCATTTAAAAATATTATAACACTACAAAACAAAATAAATTTAATTTTTACCATAACAAATATACTATGCTCCTGAAATTGGTATTAGATGACATAGTTTTATCATTATGTGTGTAAATTTTACAAAGAGTTAGTAGATATATATATTTTATTTTATTTTATTTTTAACGTAAAGACAAAAAATATATTAAAATAAAAACAGATTACAAAATGGGTTTGTCTGTCTTAAAAAAAACTCTTGACAAAATGTCAAAAATCCAAATAGAACCCTCCAATCTCCATAACCAAAATATAAATCCTTACTAATATAAAGCTTATTCATCCTGTAAATATCATAAATATTTTTGCCTGGATATTAATCCTACTTTGTCATAAATATTTTTGCCTGGATATTAATCATACCTCCATTTATTTTACCTCTTAGAAATATTATTAGCTTTGAAAGCGTTTTCTTATGTCTCATTGCATGTTGATTCAGGTGGATAGAAAATACAGACAATACTTCCATCAAATGCAAATTGTGGTTTCATCATTTGAAGCTGTTACTGAAGTGGGGGCCGCCAAAACATATACTTCTCTTGCACTTCAAACAATTTCCAGGCAGTTCCGATGCTTGAGAGATGCAATTGCAGGTCAAATTCGTGCAGTGGGCAAAAGTTTGGGCGAGAAAGAGATGCCAGAAAGTTGCAAAGGTGAAACTTCTCGTTTGCGGTTCATGGACCAGCAGCTGCGGCAGCAACGAGCTCTTCAGCAACTAGGTATGATTCAACAACATGCGTGGAGACCGCAGAGAGGTTTGCCAGAGCGATCAGTTTCTGTCTTACGAGCTTGGTTGTTTGAGCATTTTCTTCATCCGTGAGTTCTCCTCTACAATGATTGAATTACATATCTTTTCATATTCAATCTTCTGTTTATATCTGCATTTTTCCTTGCCCTGAGCTAGTTCTAGGGACTCTAACCGATTTCCTGTAGTAGCATGTTTAGTTATAAATTTTAACTCGGAATTAAGTACTGTGTCAAGTACTATGCCAGTAGGTCAATTTGACAAGTTTTGTATGAATTAGGGGAGAGGGCCCAATAGTCGTGCAGGGTCTAATAGTCGTGCAATCAATTGTCATTATAATACCCAATAGTTGTTTATATAATGTCTAATAGTTGTGATTTGACTACCCATAATTAAACAAAATGTATGCTTTTGATCTAAAAAGCAACCAATCATGTGATACCACATCAGCGCTCAACTACCCATGATGTAATGCATGAGTATTGGTCTCACTATTTTTTGGAGCCTTTTTGGACACCCTGACAAAAAACATGCTGATGTGGCATCATATTTAATGATGTGGCCCTGAAACCTTAGTTATAAGCAGAGAACTTGCCAAGTAAGCTGCTGTAAAAAATTGAGAGTGATTTGAAATTTCGATGTAGGATAATTAGAAGTGCGAAGTTAGGGTGCACGACTACTGGGCCCTCTCCCCTAAGTTGATATTGACTGACCAGTATCTGAGAACTGACATGCGATGCATTTTTTTGTTGGCTCCTTATTCTGGTGCACTTCAGGTATCCCAAGGATTCTGACAAAGTTATGCTAGCAAAGCAGGCAGGGCTGACTAGAAGTCAGGTATTTGTACAAATGGAAGACTTATGCCTCTTTAATTAAAACCATTTTTTTCATTGGGAAAGACCTTTGATAATGTTGATAGATTTTGAATCTGAACCGGTCTGCCTCACTCTGGTTGGTTGAAGTTGTAAGTTTAACTGATGGTTTCCTATTGATTTCTGAAACTTGTTTGCATATAGGTTTCTAATTGGTTCATAAATGCACGTGTGCGCCTTTGGAAGCCCATGGTAGAAGAAATGTATATGGAAGAAACTAAGGAAGCGGAGTTAGGACATGCATTAACTGAGAAGCATATCAAGGAAAATGTTGAAAACAAGGAAGAGGTAAAGTCGGATGAAGGACCTGGAAACAGCCACTATCGTCAAGAGCAGAAACATACAATTTCACACCTTGGTAGCAACATACAGGATGTAATCTGTGAAGAACAAAATATGACAAGTGGCAGCTTTAAGTCTGAGCACTCCTCTGATTCAAATTATAACAAAAACCGGACATTAAGCATGGAAGAGGCATCAGATGAAGAAGTGATTCGTGAAGTTCAGGATGAAGGTGCATCACAGGGTCAGCTTAAAAAGGCCAGGAATGGAATTGAAGATAATGCGTACCAATTTGCTCCCAATATTTTTACAATGTTGAACTTTAAATTGGAAGAAAGCTGTCCTGCAGATACTTGTGATAACAAGTTCAATGAGGGAAGGCATAACAATGAGGACTACAATGTTGTTCAGAATCACATGGTTCTTGCAGATGTTAATGGAAGCTCCGGGGCATACCAGCTTGGTTGTATTAATGGATATGAACAGGATTCATTCATGAGCAGGTTTTCTGGAAGCGGTGGTGTGTCACTTACTTTGGGACTTCAACAATCTGATGGTGTATCATTCTCGAGAAATCAACAGAATTGTATGTCCAATCAAGGAAGGACTAATGGAATTGGCAGGACCTCTGATGGCAATTGTAACATCATGGAGACTGGAGTTGCAAATGCTGCAGATGCTTATGATAGCATCAGCCTACAAAACAGAAAGCATTATGGCTCTCATCCAATGTAGACTCTGTAGCTTATATCAATGAAGATGCTGTATACTATGTGCTTAATGCATTTTTTCTGTCTTGCATGGCATGTGTTCCTTCTTTCCTTCTAATCATGTCCTAGTAGTAGGTTCAGACTAAAGTCAGAGTCATAGATATGAAATTAAGTGATCTTTTGCCATATATTTATTGCCGGGCTTTATTCTTTCTCACTTGGAGGAAAGTAATGTTAAGCCGATTGTAAAATATATAAATATATATATGTGGAAATACCAGTTTGTGGTATTGTAAGCTCACTTAGGTATGTGATACATAAGGATGGTTCTTGAGAAATTATATGATGTTTTTCACCCTGAAGAACTGTTAGTGCATTATAAAGGAAGAAAATTTATTGTTGTGCAAGTCTGCCGTTGAAGATTGTTTGAGAAGATTCAGATACACTGTAATCTAATAAGATGTTCATAACTTACAGAGGGAATTCATTAAATGTCAGTATCATCATATTTTATGCTTGTTACAACTGCATGCGCATGTTCCTATCAAATATTTCTATTATTGCTTTTAGTGTCTGCTATATGGGCAATGTTAAGAATTTAAAATCTTAAACAATACAAAAGATGGCGATACATTTCCAGTTTGGGTAATGCACCGCCAGGACTGAAAGAGTTAACTTTATAGTTTTCTTTTTTATAAAAAAATGATGTTTTACCAATATCAAGGTTTTTGGTACTCCGGTTTCATGTATGATACACAGTGCTATTGACACAATATATTCCAGGGCCATCTAAGGTCATTGTTGCTCCTAATATTTAATTGCTTAACAAAAGGGGTGACTGTTCTAATAAGTCTTGATATGAAATAGTAATTTAGCCACGAAAACAGTAATATAACTCTTTCATTGTGCTGATTTTATTCTGGAAATGGTTTTATGCTAATTCAAATGTTCTCAAGTTCTCAACTAGAGGCAAATATCTACTTTTAGCTCTGCTAAACTTTTTATATTTTATTTTTTGTGATTAAGGGGCTCTCAGACTGCCCAGACTTGAATCTAGGTCTTTTCTCTGATGAGATGGCTTTTTATATTTTTAATATCAAAATCTCCTAGTTTTTTAAACATGTTGACTTTTAGTTTTTTTCAATGCTTGTCGTTTTTTAATTTATATTAAGAGCACCATTGTGAAATATTCCAGCAAGTTTTTCTTAGCAGTTTACCATATAAATCAAATTTTAAAATATATTTATCTCTGCTCGGAAAGTTGCATTGTAAACCTTTCAAATAACTTTACTGTAATTGTGCTCCATGGTTTTGGGTCTATTGTAACACCTGTCAAGAGCATATATATTTGTAATAAATTTAATGTTTTTGATTAGATTAACAGAGAAAAACCCTAATTCCATGACATAGAGTGCAGCATAAAACAAAAAAACATAGAAACAACAAAGTTGGCACCATGGCCAACCTAGTTAAAGTCTTAACAGAAACAACAAACCAAATAAAAAACAAGACAAAGAAGAGAATTGAACAAAATGAACCTAGCATATGAAGTTCCAATCATTAGACAGAGAGTCAAGCGACTCCTACCAGTTGGCCTTGTCATAAGAATTTTTTGCCTTACTCTTCTTGTTTCCTAGATCCTAAGCCTTCTTCACTTTGCCTTGCTTCTTCCTTTGCTTGTTTATCTTCAACTGCCTAGAAATAATACCCATCACAACTTTCTTCATAATGCTATCAGTGATAGACACAAGCTTTTCAATAGCATTATTAATTTTATTAACTTTATCTTGATATTTGCTAATGAGGCTGTACATACTTTTCCATTTTGTATTGCAGTCCCCACATTGATTTTGTTCTTTTATGTTTCTTTCAAACTCTATCAATCTACTTTCAAGCACAACCTGAGCCTTGAGGGAGTTAATAGAGATACCTCCTTTTTTCCTATTCTTTCCTTTGGTTGCCATCTTTGTCTTTAGTATTCCCCTATTCCTCCTTTTTATCAAAAACATTATCCATTATCTCATCATAAGAAAAGAAAGTCAAATTATCATCCTCATCCTCTTTTTGCTCCTCCATTTCATCTTCTTCTTCCTCAACTTCCTCTTTCTCCTCAACATCCTTCTCTTCCTGCTTCTCATCCTAATTTTGATCATCCTCCTCAATTGCCTAGGCATCCCCTTCTTCATTCTTCTCATCTTGACTTCCTCAATTGTCAACATTATCAACATTGTCTTGAAACAAAACTTCCCCAAAAATATCCTCAACAAAATGGAGAGGCATCTCCTCTTTATTATTATCAAATAAAATTTTCTTACCTTTTTTAATGTTTTTAAACCCAGAGGCCTTTGCAAGCCTAGAAGACCCTTTTTCCCTCAGAGTTTTCTTATTACCTTGCTTTGACCCTTCCTCCCTAGAACCTTTTTCATCCTCGTTAGAAATCTCAATAGCCCTTTTACCTAAAGGGCTTTTGGGAGAAATTAAACAAGAAAAGAAAAGTTTAATTTGTCCCAAAAGCCCATTTATGCTATGTAATTGGGGAATTTAGAGTTGTAGGTGTCAAGTTGTTAAAAGTTGCACAATAATGAAAAAAATGTTGTTAATGCATATTTGTCAAAATGCAATTTATTAGGATATGAAAGGTCAAGGAGTTTAAAAATCAGTTATAGATGTTGGGGAAGGTTGTTTTTGATTTGAAAATGTATAAGAAGCCTTGCCAAGGCTCGAACAAAGGAGTTAGTTGTTGTATTGAAGATTTCCCAAACATAATACAACATTTTTTTGCATAAACTCTGTGTTTTTAGAACTTTACAACTACTGTATGATCTCGTACAACCTTCAGTTGCTTTGAAGTTCATGGTATTCAATTGGGGCATGTTTTAACTTTCCAATGAACCCATTTTGAGAGTCTAATACTCTGAATTGTGGGAGTTTTCTTTAATCTTATGTAGCAATATGTTTTTATAGTGCTAAGGGTTTTGATTGCAATTTAAAACATGTATGAGCCATTCCACCTACTGTCCTACCCTGTTACTCGGTGGAATGGCATGCTATATGTCAAAGTAGATGCTCATATGGTTTAGATAGCAAGGGAAGCAAGTTGTATGAAATGGAAGTGTAACCCTCGGGTCATACATGGTGTTTTCATGATGAAATGAAGGAACCAAAGTAGGGTTTTGGAAAATTATTGATAGGACTTGTCTTGTGATGATTTCTTAAGTTTGTGCAAAGTAAATGAAAGGTGTTTGATGCATTATTTTGGTCTGAGAAGCCCGGGTAGTGTGAGATTGAATAAACCCTTGTGTTTTGCATGATAAAGGAGGGTTTCATGGTGAAGTGTTCTAGAGGTCTGAAAATTGTGAACTAATGATGGATTTTGTGGTTTTGGGTCACAATTCAACTTTGTCAAGTGAGTTTTGGTGAGAGAGAAGGGTTTAGGTGGTACTTCCTTCATTAAACTGGCCTAATTGAGTAGCCCTAAAACATGGCAGTCTAAAGGTTTTCTACTTTGTGTCAAAGAAGTCTTGGTGAATTTGTTGGGATGTTGTATGGGGTGATGTTATGAGTCTCAGAAGGTGTCAAGAAGGTATTTAAAAGGCCTTCTCTAAAAGATATTGTGTAAGGATAAATTTTGAAGGCTACAAGCCTTAAGGTGTGAGGTTGGATCAAGTTGAGAGTTTTGTGTTTTAAGGGTTGATTTCTTGTTGAAGTATGATCATTTTGAGTCTGATTATGAGTATTAACCACCTTGTATTGCATCAAAGTGGTATCAGAGCACAAGGACAAGATTCCTTGTGGTTGGTTTTTGCAGGTTTGAAGAAGAAGGTGAAGAGTCAAGGTTGAAAGGATGCCTCCAAAAGGTGTTGGTGCTGCAAGGGAGTTGCAAGATCTAAAAGAGAAGCATGCTAAGCTTCTAGAATCTCATAATGCAGTTTTGGCAAGGCTTGTTGCCTTGGAGACAAGGAAAAGGAGAGAAGTAAATGAAGAGAGTGAAACAGAGGAAGATGATGAAGAATATGAGGATGTTGATGAAGAAATGGACCCTGAAGATTAGAGAATGGTGAAGATGCTCAAAGCAGTGAAAGGTGAATCAATAAAGGTAAAAGTTGATCTTCCTATTTATGGTGGTAATTTAAATGAAGGAGAATTGCTTGATTGGATTGCTGCTATGGATAATTATTTTGAGAGTGAAGATATTTCAGAAGAACAGATGGTGAAGGTGGCAAAAACAAAGCTAAAAGGACATGCTCTTCTATGGTGGGACTATGAGCAGGAAGAAAGGAGAAAACAAGGCAAATCAAGGATTGCTTCTTGGGACAAGATGGTACAAAAATTGAAAGGTAAGTTTCTTCCAAAGGACTATGAAGTTCAGTTGTATAAAAAGTTGCAAGGATTGAAACAAAAAGATCTAGATGTCAAGTCTTATACTAATGAACTCTACAAACTAAGCATAAGGTCTAGGAGGGATGAGGATGAGGCTAAAAAGGTGGCTAGGTATCTAGGTGGTTTGAGATTTAATATACAAGATGAACTTGTTGTAGCTAACCCCAAATCTGTTGAAGAGTGTTTTCAATTAGCAATCAGGGTGGAGGAAAAACTTAAGAGACAAGAGAAATCAGTGAGAGGAAGAGGTGGTACTAGTGCAAGAGGAAGATAAATAATCCCTACACCAAAGCAGCCATTGGAGGAACAAGAAGGAGCAAATAAAGGTAAGGAACAAGGTATTGATGTTAAAGGTGGTTTTAGAGGTAGAGGAAGGTTTAGTGGTGGAAGAGATTCTAATGTATTTGCAAGGAGGTGTTATCATCGCAATGAATATGGAAATCCTGCATGGAAGTGTCCTGAAAGGGTTGGTAGTTCATCAAGTGGTGAAAAAAGGATTGATAGGAGAGCACAATTGGTTCAGGAAGAGGAGTGTGAAAGCAATCATTCTACAAGTTTGAGGGCTACTCCTGAAACAAGGGGAAATGTTGATGATGAGAAAGACAATGTTGAAGGCAACCAAGGAGGTGGAACCATTGCAAAGAAAGAGCCTCTTCAAAACTACTTGTAAGTGTAAGAACAAGGTATGCAAGATTGTAATTGATTCTGGTTCAACAAAGAATATGGTGTCTACTGAGATGGTGAATAAGTTGAATTTGAAAAAAATACCTCATGAATTTCCTTATAAAGTTTCATGGTTAACTGATGGTTAGTCTTTGTTGGTTAATGAAAAGGTTGCGGTAGATTTCCAAATTGGAGGTTATAGAGATTGTGTTGTTTGTGATATCCTTCCAATGGATTGTTGTCACCTACTCCTAGGTAGACCTTGATAGTATGATAGGCGTGCCTTGTATGATGGCAGATAAAATACATACACTATAGTCAAGGATGGATGCTCTTTTGTTTTGACTCCACTTGTGGAAGATGAGAAAGGTAAGGAAAAAGTGATAATGTGTGGAAGAAAAGAACCAATAAGTGTTGTGAAGGAAGACAAGAAAATTGATGTTGCAATCAATCATAGGTATGAGAATGCTTTGGCAGCAGGTAAGAAGGTTGTTTCAGATTTGAGGACAGTGAATTTGAACACTAATGTCATGGTTGGGTCTATTGTTTGTCCATTGGTTGGAAATGATATTGCAAAGCATGAAGGTTCTACAGGGACAGTGCATCATAGATTTGATGGTATAATGGGGTGTAAGATTGATAGTATTGAGGTATTTGGTGTTGGCAAGACAAAATGTCTGATGACAGTTGTGAAAGAGCAGGTTGGATAGAGAATTGAGGACAGTTACAAGCATGTGAATGAGATAGAGAAGAAGACATGACAAGGTAGTACTAATATGTGTTTGTTTGCAGGTGCAAGTCAAAGAAAAGATGGAAGGCAGTTAGCAGGGCTAATGACAGAGATAAAGGCACATTTAAGTGCAAACACTGTCAAGAGTGATGAAGAAGCAGGGAAGATCAAGAAGACTCAGTATGTGGACCAGTGGAAGGTGTTTTCAGATCAAAGAGCATATGGAGCAAAGATGGAGCATGGAAGGATAGAGACATGACACAACTCTTGTGGCAATAGTTCTTTTCCTATGGGGGTGTATGGTGCAGGAGCACCTACACCTTGTCAATAAAAACTTGAATACTTAAAGATTTATTAGGAGGTCAATTGGTGAGTCTAGGGGTGTTTTGAGACTTATATGTTAAATAAGGTCAATCAAAACCATTTATGCTATGTAATTGGGGAATTTAGAGTTGTAGGTGTCAAGTTGTTAAAAGTTGCACAATAATGAAAAAAATGTTAATGCATATTTGTCAAAATGCAATTTATTAGGATATGAAAGGTCAAGGAGTTTAAAAATCAGTTATAGTCGTTGGGGAGGGTTGTTTTTTATTTGAAAATGTATAAGAAGCCTTGCCAAGGCTCGAACAAAGGAGTTAGTTGTTGTATTGAAGATTTCCCAAACACAATACAAGGTTTTTCTACATAAACTCTGTGTTTTCAGAACTTTACAACTACTGTATGATCTCGTACAACCTTCAATTGCTTTGAAGTTCATGGTATTCAATTGTGGCATGTTTTAACTTTCCAATGAACCCATTTTGAGAGTCTAATACTCTGAATTGTGGGAGTTTTCTTTAATATTCTGTAGCAATCTGTTTTTATAGTGTTAAGGGTTTTGATTGCAATTTAAAACATGTATTAGCCATTCCACCTATTGTCCTGCCTTGTTACTCGATGGAATGGAATTTTATATGTCAAAGTAAATGCTCATATGGTTTAGACAACAAGGGAAGCAAGTTGTATGAAATGGAAGTGTAACCCTAGGGTCATACATGGTGTTTACATGATGAAATGAAGGAACCAAAGTAGGGTTTTGGAAAATTATTGATAGGATTAGTCTTGTGATGATTTCTTAATTTTGTGCAGAGTAAATGAAAGGTTTTTGATGCATTTTCTTGGTCTGAGAAGCCCGAGTAGTGTGAGATTGAATAAACCCTTGTGTTTTGCATGATAAAGGAGGGTTTCATGGTGCAGTGTTCTAGAGGTTTGATAATTGTGAACTAATGATGGATTTTGTGGTTTTGGGTCACAATTCAACTCTGTCAAGAGAGTTTTGGTGAGAGAGAAGGGTTTAGGCATTGGTACTTCCTTCATCAAACTGGCCTAATTGAGTAGCCCTAAAACATGGCAGTCTAAAGGTTTTCTACTTTGTGTCAAAGAAGTCTTGGTGAATTTGTTGGGATGTTGTATGGGGTGATGTTATGAGTCTCAGAAGGTGTCAAGAAGGTATTTGAAAGGCCTTCTCTAAAAGATATTGTGTAAGAATAAATTTTGAAGGCTACAAACCTTAAGGTGTGAGGTTGGATCAAGTTGAGAGTTTTGTGTTTTAAGGGTTGATTTCTTGTTGAAGTATGATCATTTTGAGTCTGATTGTGAGTATTAACCACCCTGTATTGCATCACATAGTGTTTTATTGAATATTTTTTCCTTAATCAAGTTTCAAAGTCAAACCAATTACAATTCAGACATAGGCAGACCGTATAACAACTTTTTTTGTATGTATCGAAATTCAATTTTTTTTTTGTTGGATCAAGGACTTCAATATCTGGTGCACTCATATTTTTCAATTTTTTTTTTGATAATCAAGTTTATTTTTCCACGTGCAGAACAAAGAGCTTGATTTTCAGTGAAAAACGTACATTCACAAGAAATAAAAAATAAATATAATAATAAAATCAAATTAAATTTAATTAAAATTATAATTTTTTGGAAGCTTATAATAAGGAATACATACTTACAAAAAATAAATTTTAAATGAATTCATTTGGTCCCCCAAAAGGTAAATCAAAAGTGGTTGTTTATCAGCATTTTGACAGGTGTAAAGGAGACTCCGTTATAGGTATGGTTTAAAACTAGCGGGGTTCTATCTAAGGGGGCTTGGTCTAAGGTGGTTTTATCAAACCCTCTTCAATTGTAATCCTTTCAATGGAACTTTTCAAGGCTTAAATCATTATATTTTCTAAAAACATGTGATTTCAACAAAAATTAGGATCTCCTAGACAATGTAAACCACTATTGTGGCAACACCCGTTACCCTCCCTTTATGGATAATTAAACCCTAGGTGTAACTTGGAAATGACCAATTATACCAATAACTAGCTATGCACAACTCTTAAGCTATCCCTGCTTAATCATATCTAGTAATCATATACCTATGACAAACAATCTCTCCTAT